>RJWT010017668.1:0-19237 GCA_004365215.1 Cuniculus paca | reverse complement strand
GAGCCACAAAACTTGATAGAAATCTGACCAGGGACAGATCTAAAGCCATATCCAGGGACCACCCTGAAACCAAGGTCATTGCTTTCCTTACTGTTCCTAAAACTCGCAAAAAAGTAAAATGAGAAACCACAGCCATGACCATGGGGCTTTCTTCCCAGAATTGTGCCTTGAGAAGCTGCCGGTGCCAGTGGTGGGTCCAGATTTTCTATAGAAGGAGCCTAAAGGCATAAGCCTAATAAAGAAGAATGCGGTGAGATTTGTCATAAAGCTGTGTTTGCTTAGCAAGTTTGTTGTTTGTACTTAGAATTCATGTTCCTTAGGAATGGCTTAGTATGAAAAGACTGAATTTTCTAGGATGCAAAAGCAACTCTGAGGTCCCTTTTTATTATTATAAAAGATGAAAAAAAAAAACAATTTCAGAACAAGATAATAGGAGAGTAATAATAAATACCCTGTATATTTTATCTTTCAAGTAGTTACTGAGGGTACAAGATATAAGCATAAGATATTAACCAAACAGTATTAGTACAAGTCTTTCTTTTCAATGAACTAAAAGAAACTAGCAGTATATCTATGTTAGCTATCTTGTTTATATTTTTTTTTCCTTTTCCCTTGCTTCCTTTCCCCTTTCCCTCATCACAGTTTCTCTTTTGAACAGTTTCTTCCAAAGTCACTTCTCAAGGCACAATTCTGGGAAGAAATCCCCATGGTCATAGCTGTGGTTTCTCATTTTACTTTTTTGTAAGTTTTAGGAACAGTAAGGAAAGCAATGACCTTGATTTCATTTTGGGTCCTATTTACTTGTTCAGCTTCCCACACTAGTGAGTTTATATGGTGTTTACACATGTGAGTCTGATTTGTTTTACTTAGGAGTGTGGTATTGGGTTGAATCCATTTACCTATAACAGTCTCAAGTTTATCTTTCTGGCTGAGTAGTACTCTATTATATGAAAAAAAGCACATCTTCTTTTTCCATTTCTCAGTGGGCATTTGGGTTGTTTCCAAGATTTAGCTATTACAAATTGTGCTGCTATAAACATGGGCTCACATATATTGCTGTGGCATGATGACTTTAATTCTTCTGGGAACATACCCAGAGGAGGAATACCTGGATCAAATGAAACCTCTAATTTTAGTTTACTGAGGACTCTCTACACTGATTTTCACAATGGTTGCAGTAGTCTACATTACTACCAACAGTAAAGAAGTGTTCCTTTTTCCCCACAGCCCATCCAGCATTTGTTATTGGTTGATTTATTGATGATAGTCATTATTTTTAGTGTGAGGTGAAATCTCAGTGTTGTTTTACTTTGCATCTCTCAGATGACCGATGATGTTGAATATCTTATATATTTATTTGCTACCTGTATTTCTTCATCGAAGAAGTATGTATTTATCTCAAATGCCCATTTTAAGGAGATTGAAAGAAAAGCAATACTTCCAAAATCATTCCTGGAACAAGTATTACCTTGATTCCAAAACCAGAGACAAACTCATCCAAAAAAGAAAATTACAGGCCAATCTCCCTAATAAACATGATACAAAAATCTTCAAAAAGATACTGACAAATACAATGCAACAAATCACCAAGAAGATTATACACCATGAACAAGTAGGATTCATTCCAGGTGTGCAGGGATAGTTCAACATATGCAAATCAATACATGTAATACACCATGTTAAGAGAACCAAAGATACACCATATTAGCAGAACTAAAAATCACATGATCATATCAATAGATGCAGAAAAAAGCATTCAACAAAGTCCAACATCCATTCATGATTAAAAAAAAAACCTATAGAAATGGTAATAGTTGGTCTTTACCTCAATATGATAAAAGCCATCTATGACAAATCAATAGCTAACATTATACTAAATGGCCAAATATTGAAAGCTTTCACTCTAAAATCAGGAACAAGACAAAGATGTCCACTATCACCACTCCTATTTAATATAGTTCTGGAAACATTACCCAGAACAATTAGACAAGAGAAAGAAATAAAATGAATAAGAATAGGAAAGCAAGAATTGAAATTATCATTATTTGCAGATGACATGACACTCTACATAGAATACCCCAAAAACTCCACCAAAAAACTTCTAGATTTAATAACCAAATTCAGTAGTGTAGCTGGATACAAAGTCAACACTCAAAAATCAATAGCATTCCTGTACTTGAAGAGGACATCAGAAAGTGGAAAGATATTCCTTGCTCGTGGGTAGGAAGAACCAACATAATGAAAATGGCAGTACTCCCAAAATTGTTATACAGATCCCAATCAAAATACCATTAGCATACCTCACAGAACTAGAGAAAACATTCCTAAAATTCATTTGAAACCAAAAGAAACCTAGAATAGCAAAATCAATTCAGGGCAACAAAGGCAAGTCAGGAAGCATCACAATCCCAGACCTGACATTATACTACAAAACTACTGTGATAAAATCAGCATGGTACTGGCAGAAAGTAGACCTGAGGATCAGTGGAAAAAATAGAAGATGCAGATGCTACTCCACAAACACTGTCACATTATCTTTGACAAAGGGGTCAAACATGTGTACTGGAAGAAAGAGAGTCTCTTTGGTGGGCAACCAGTGTGAGCAGAGAGACCCAGTCACATTGGCCTCTGCTTGCTGGCTGCCACCATTGGAAGGCTTGCTTCCTGCAGGAAGCCAGCATGAGCCAGGACACACAGCCAGGTAAGCCCCCATGCACACATGGGTCATCATTGGAGACCCTTGCTTCCTTTAGGCAGCCATCACCCACCAGGAGAATCAGACAAACATGCTGCTGTGTGCCTGCCAACATCATGGGAATCCCAGTGTAGATATATAGGCTGAGAGAAGAAATCCCACCACCATGCACTGCTGGCCTTGGGGAAGACCCAGTGTAGCTGCACAGGTCTGGAGAAGCCTGCCCCACACCTGGCTACCTCCCTGTAAACCTGGGGTCAGAGAAGCACAGGTGCCAATCCCATCTCCATACACCATGGAGGGGCAGCCAATCTGGGCAGTGCCTGGGACCTCATAACCTGCTTTTTGGGAGGACCCCAGGAGAATGTCAAGATGAAGGAGCAAAAGGCAATCTTAGACCTCCACCCCACACAAAACAAGTCTGGGAGATATAGTCACAGAAGAAAATGGAAGTCACACACCTGAAATCTCTGAGAGAATAATAACTGAAGTAAAGAATCAAATTCATGAGACTTCAATCAGATCAGAAATAATGTCTCAGGTAAAAGAAGAAATCACAAACATAATGAAAGAATTGCTGAGCATATCTAAAGAAGACAAAGATAAAAAAGAGGAGCATAGGAAAATGATGGAAACCTTGAATGAATAATACACAAAGGAATTACAAATGATGGAAACCTTGAATGAAAAATGCAGAAAGGAAATACAATGCATGAAACAGAGTCAGAGATATCCAGGAAATTAAAAAGTCAATCAAAAGCTGGCAGAACTGCTTGAAAGAGACTGAAGATAGACTTTCAGACCTTGAAGACAGGATTACAGCTAGCAATAGTGAAAGGAAAGATCTCTTAAAAATAACAAGGAAGCAGGAAATAACAATTCAATGGCTGCGAGACAATGCAAAGAAAAAGAATTTAAGGCTAATAATAGGTATCAGCGAAGAAGCAGGGGTCAACACAAGTGAAATAGAAAAGCTATTTACAGAAGTAACAGCAGAAAACTTCCCAAACATGGGAAAAGGATCTGGCATTCAGATAAGTGAGGCATATAGACCTCCAGTTAGCCATAACCAAAGTAAATCTACACTCAGATATACAATAATCAAGATCCCAGAAACTCAGCACAAGAACAGAATATTAAAAGCTGTCAGAGAAAAGAAACAGATCACCTATAAGGGAAAACCAATCAGAATCACAGCAGGCTTGTCAACACAAACCATCAAGTCAAGAAAAGTTTGGAGTGGAGTGTTTCAAATCCTGAAAGAAAACAACTTCCAATCCAGATTGATGTACCCTGCAAAACTATCTTTCAAAATTGATAGAAAAATAAGACACTTTTATTAGAAAGAATAACTGAAGGAATTCATGACCATCAAACCAACCCTATGGAGAGTGCTGAAGGATACTGTAGTGAGAGATAATGATGAACATGGTTCCAGGAATAGCAGCAGAAGAGGATCACCAAACAGGACAGGCAATTGAATGAAGGGGAAAAGTGGAGGGCTAACAGCAGGAGGATAGTGTGGCAGAGACAAACCAATGTATGCCGGTTATAACCATTAATGTAGATGGTCTCAATTCACCAATAGAAAGAAACACAGGCACAGTGGATCAAGAAGCAAGACCCATCAATAAACTGCATACAAGAAACACATTTAACTCAAAAGGAAATTCTTAGACTGAAAATCAAAGGAGAGAAAACAATTGCTCCACATGACAGAAGACCAGAAAAAAGCAAGGGTAACTTGCCCATCAACCACAGAATGGAAAACTAAGATATGGTGTTTTCATACAATGGAAAGTTACCCAGCTATAAAGTAAGATAATCTCAAAGCTCTTGTAGGTAAATGGATGCAACTGGAGATCATGTTCATGGGCAAAATAGTTTGAACTCATATGGGTGAACCCTAGCACAAAAAACAGGAGTTAGTAGGATTCAAAAAAACACAACAGATATTATGAAAGTGATAGGGGAGGAAACACCTAGGAGGGAAAGGTAGTAACTACTCTTAACTTCTTTTTGTCTTGTCTTGAACTCTTGTATCATTTTTATAATCTTTGTTTGGTTTGGTTTTGTTCCATCTTGTTTTGTTAGATTTTACTGTGTCTGATGGTAAGGGCAGCTGTTTTGAAGATAATGAAATGTATTAAAACCATTGTTGGTTTCCTATTATCATGTTTTGAAGTCCTATAGTACTTTCATTCTTTTGTTCATTTGGTTTTATTCTGTTTTGTTTGATTTTATTATGTGTGATGTATGAATAGCTATTTTGAAGAATTGAGACATTATGGTAGCCATTGTTGATTTTCTATCATCTTGTCTTGAAGTCCTGTAATGCTTTTTTCTTTTGTTTTGATTGGTTTTTATTCTGCTATGTTTTATTTGATTTTACTATGTGTGATAGTATGGATGGCTATTTTGAAGAAAATGAGACATTATAGTAACCATTGTTCATTTCCTGTTATCTTGTTTTGAAGTCCAATAATGTCTCCATTCTTTTGTTTTGATTGGTTTTCATATGTTTTCTATTGTTTGATTTCATTATGTATGAAGGTATGAACAGCTATTTTGAAGAAAATAAGAGACATTATGGTGACCATTGTTGATTTCCTATTGTCTTGTTTTGAAGTCCCATAATGCTTTCATTCTTTTGTTTTGATTGGTTTTATACTATTTTGTTCTGTTTGATTTTATTGTGTGTGAAGGTACAGACAACTATTTCAAAGAAAACAAGAGACATTAAGGTGGTCACTGTTGATTTCCTATTGTCTTGTTTTGAAATCCTGTGTTGCTTGCATTGTTCTATTCTGATTTGATTCGTTTTGTTTTATTCTCTTTAGAATAAGAGAGTCTCTTTAATAAATGATCCTGGAAAAACTGGTTTTTCACATGCCAAAGACTAAAACCAAACTCATGCCTATCACCATGCACTAAACTAAAATCAAAATGGATCAAAGATCTAAATATTAAAACAGAAACACCAAATCTACTGGAAGAGAAAATAGGTAGAAATCTTGAAGACATAGGTATGGGCAGAAACTTCAAGAGCAAAACCCAGACTGCACAGAAAATACTACAAAGAATAAACAAAATAGATCTCACCTTAATAAAAAGCTTTGGCAAAACAACAAAAAAAATCACCAAAAGTGAAAAGGCAATCCATGGAATGAGAAAAATTATAGCCAGTTGTCCCTCAAAGGACTTATATCTAGAACATATAAAAATTTGAAAAAAATCAGCCTCCCCAAATTCAAAGACCTAACTTTGCTTTTTATAGTCATCAACCTATAACAATTGAAGGACCTCAAGTAAATGTGGGTGGCTGTGCATCTTCAGAATACATGATGAAAACTAGTAGCTTTTTTGAGGGTAACCAACCATGGTCTTGTGCCTGGGACTGAGTGATTTCCCAGGAAAAAAGACTTCATATACTAAAATGGGGACAGTGTCAATCAAGATGAAATGGCTGTTTTCCCATGGATTATAGGCAGCACATATCTCTCAAACATATTTTGTCACTTCATAGTTTTTTTTTAATTTAAGATTATTTTAAAAATTAGACTTTCTGCAAGCATCCACATATGTGCTCCTTTTAATAATGCAGGAGATCTGGTCATTCTGGGAATGACCTCAGGGAAGTAATTAACCAGGATGAGCTTCCCCCTGAAGACAATTCACAAGCTCATCTATGTGCCCATTGCCCCTACTTATATGTTTTCTCATTTATGTAAACTACCCTGACCTTGATATCTAAGATTTTGCCAGAGAAGTGCTTGAATGACTTTTATAACCCAATATTTAGGCTGTACTCCAAACCAACTGTATTTTAAAACTTGGGGATGACACCATTGATGCTCATATTTTTTAATGTGGTAAAGTACACCTCACATAAAATTCACCATTTTAACTTCTTTGAGGGTAAAATTGTGTGAATCAAATACTTTCATATTGTTGTGCAATCATAACCACCATTCATGTCCAGATTCTTTTCAACATTACAACATGATCTTCGTACTCATTAATCAATAACTCATTTTTCCCTTCTTCAGCCTCTAGTAACCATTGCTATGTATTCTGTCTCTATAAATTTCATTATTCTATGCAGCTGATCTAAGTGAATATACACAATATTTGTTCTTTTGTGTCTATCTTATTTTACTTAGCATAATGTTTCCAAGGTTCATCAATATTGCAGTGTGTATCAGAATTACCTTCCTTGTTAAGGCTGAGTGATATTTCCTTGTATGTATACACCACATTTTGTTTGCCCAGTCAATCCTCTGTGGGTTTTAGAGTTGTTGCTACAACTTAAACATTGCTATGAACATTGCCATACAAGTATCTGTTTGAATCCCTGCTTTCAATTCTTTAGGATGTATTCCTAGGGGTAGAATTGATGGATCATATTGTAATTCTTTGTTCAATAGCGTTCATATTTTTTAAAGCGCTGCAGGTAATTCCATTGTGCAGACAAGGCTGTGAACTTCTGTGTTAGACCCTGTAACCTGTGAAGAATTTGTATTTTCTCATTGCGAGGGCAGGGGATGAAGAACACATGTGATGCTTAGTTGATTCAGCCACAAACAGGAGTTTTAAAACAGTTTTGAGAGTACACAGAAAATCTTTCTGCCTTCTTTCTCAAGCCTGTGAATACAATTCTCTGCAGACAATTATTGGCATTTCAATCAGCCTTCAAGAAGTGCTATCTTCAAAGGATATTTCAAATTTCACGATGTACACTCCCTTAAAATATTAACTCAATCTGTGGGATTTTGTAAAAATGTAGATTGGAAAATGACACAAAAATAATATCCACTGGTTTTCTTTTATAATATGCAACTTAAGTGACACATTTTGGAGTAGTGCAGTTATTAAAATGCAGCCTTGTGCTGGCATGAATGTCACTTATATTTAAAAGGAAAGTAATTTTACATGATTTGCTGTCTTATTTTTTGTCCTGGCAATACAGGAAGATCTGTGGATTCAGTGACTCTATCCAGTGGTCTTATTCATTCTGCCATACTACTTTAAAAGAAGGCTGGATGCTTTTAGAATGCTTCTTCCCAGGGGAATTCAGGAAATGTCAAAATGGTCACATCAACCACTTGGGCTTGCCTGGGAATGAACACTTAATTTGGTCATGGGAATGGAAGAAGGATGTTTCCTTGAAGTCCTTTCACCCTCCTCCTGGTCTTTTTCTTCTGAAAACATTCCATTGTGCTGTATCATTGTCCAAACAGGAACATACACAACTGCACTCAATTATCAGGGCTATCATTCAGGATTCTTTGTGTTCCAAGTGATAGGAAACTACTTATGTGACTTACACATTAAAGGGAGTTTGAGTTTATGTAATGAAAAGGAGGCAGGGTAGACTTCAGATGAGTTTTGACTCAGAGATTAAGTTTCCTTGTGTCTCTGCAGTGTTTTATTCATCTTCAGATGGCTGGACTCTCATCTTATGGTACCACAAAACTTGCTACAATTTGGTACCATCGATTTTTATTTACATTACACTGCCCAGAGGAGCCACAAGGGTCCTTCCATAGCAGAACTAAGAATACCTAATCCTTTAAAGTAGTAGAGGCATCAATTCCACCTAAATCACATGACTGAGAGTGCAAGAGGGTGTTTTCCCATAGGATGCTTTTCTTTCACCAGGAAAAGACAAGGATTGATTCTAAAGAGCAAATAGTGTACATCTACTATGCAGGTGTGTTTTGTCCAATGCACAGAGCAGTATGATGCTTAGCTTCCCTGTTCTGAGTAGCACTGTTCAACAAAACATTCTGCAGTGATGGAAATGTTCTGTATCTACACTGTTTAATACAACAGCTCTAACCACATGTGACCCTAGCACTTGACATGTGAATAATGTGACAAAAGCACTGGATTTTTCCTGTTATTTGGGAAAAGCAAATTTAAAGCCACATGTAGCTAAGGCAGTGCCATCTTGTACAATGCAATTCTAGAATCTTAGAGTTATCCCTTGCTATCTGTGGGGATTGGTTCCAGGACCACCCACAGATATGAAAGTCTAATGATGTTCAAGTCCTTTCTATAAAATGGCATATTATTTGCATTCAACCTGAACACATCCTCCCTTATACCTTAAATCATCGCTAGGTTATTTGTGATACCTGAACGCACTATAAATGCTGTGTAAATAGCTGTCATATTGTATTGTTTAGAGACTGGTGACAAGAAAAGAGTCAGTACATGTTCAGTATACATACGATTTCTTTTTCCTAGTATTTCCAATCTGTGGTTGGTTAAATTCATGGATGTGGGAACTGTGGATACACGGGACCAACTGTGCATCTATAAAACAAGTGAAGATAATATCCATAGATTTTGAGGAAGTATTGGCACATAGTATTATTTGGGTTACACAATGGAGTTTATTATAATATTCCATAATTTTTTCTACTTATGAGACCATTGTGTGTTATCTTTGTCATTGTGCCTATTTGCAATTTATTATTTAGACTTAAGTTTTATATATATATATATATATATATATATATATAACATTACATTAAGTTACTATGCATCCCCATCCCTAAAGATAATTGTACTCTAATTTTTTAAACCACCACCTTACTTGCTCTACCATTCTTCATTGGTCTCTATCATATAAAAGATCTACGTCACAATAGTGGTTGTTATGAATATCCTGTAAGAGCCTGGGAGTTTCTGTTGATTTTTCACATTGCTTCTATTGTGCTTTTCCCAATAGCAAAGGTCTTTCATTAAATTTTCAAAAGTTAAATCAATAATCAATAATTTGTATCTCTGCACACATTGTTAAACTGTGGTCTGCTGTTAAGAATGACCCTCTAGATTAATACTACACTGGGCCCCAGACTCTGCTTCTGGTTTCTTTCACCACAGAGATGATGAGCTCACTGTAAGGCACAGTTATGAAAAATGAAAACTTACAATGGTATGTTTCTTCAATTTTGGCATTTTCAAATCTGCTATTTTCATTCTCTAGAGCCCTGAGGTAAATTTTTTTTTTGTATTTTACCCACAATTTATAGTTGTGATGCATGACAGAACCATTTGTATTCTACTATATACTGTATTTAACCAGACCTGTATTAATAAACAGTTAGAATTTTACTAAATTCTTTTTGCTAGTGCAAACATTTCTGAAGTGAACTACCTTATTAGTGCCTCTGTGAGCACATATGCAAATAAATAATGAGAAATGTGGATGCGGATTGTAGAGTACAAAATTAAGACTGTAAAGCATGTGGCCAAAAGCTTGGAGAAAAGGCTATCATAAATTACATCAATAAACCATTTAGTATAAATTAATATACTTCATAAATGTACACAATTTATCAAATATATCAAATGTTTTCAGACAGGAGGGCAGTCATCTACTACCAAAATGCTTTCCCCTAAATGTCTGTGTTGGAGGTTATCCCTTGAGTAAGTAGCCAGGGAACTCTGAATTCTCTTTTTCTGGAAGACTTGAAGAAAAGGCATTTTCTTCTACTTGTAGTGAATTAGAGATGGCCAGCAAAAGCCACAGGGCCAAAGAAACTGAAGCAGTGGAGCCACACAAGACACCTGGCTATCCTGGGTGCCCTCACTTGAATCTTAAATAGGATCAGGACAATGAGATCTGTGTCATCTTGAGCTTTGGCTTGTCTCACACTGTGAGGCCATCAGGGAGCCATTGTATTTGTACAACCCCAGAGCAAGGAAGTTTGTGAAAATGAACACTGCAAAGACAGGATGATGAAAAAGAACCTCATCTCCAGTGTCCACCCCCTAATATATGCTATCCCTACTCTCAACAAATAGCAGACTTCACAAAGAGCAAATGGTAAGGATTATTAAACCTTCGTTTCTTAATTTCCATTTTGATTTGAAAATCACAGGAGGCTATGATCTTACTTTATGATTCCCTTTTCCCCATGCAGTTGGAATGGGTAATCTGACATTTATTAGCTGGTAAAGGTAAGGTTTTTCTTTATGGCATTAAATATTCTTTTTCATGATGATGTTTTACCTTACAAATGGGAAACAGATCATGATGTGACCTGTGTGGAAATGTTCAAAAGTGGTTTGAGAATTCTCTAAAATTCCCCTTATTGTGTAGTGGGCTAAAATATCACTGTCATATCTGACACAGTATATGCCAGCATCGCTGATTGTATTGAGAGAAAGTCACCTGAATATGAAAAAGACCTAGTGTTTCTGCTTTATATTCAGCAAGGTTTTTTTTTTTTAATGAATTCTAAGAATATAACAAAGCTGCCTTTACTACCAGGCTTTTTAATATTTTTTCAATCAGGTGTTTATTCAGGAAATACTTATATGTGTCAAACATCAATCTCTACCCTGAGGGGAATACAAATACGAAATACCCTAAGACTAACTTAGAATAGTGTCCCAGTTATTCTCTTGCTTGGGATGGACTCTGATGTCAGGCATATGCAATTCAAATCTGCTGTATTGATATTTTAAAAGAAATACACTTTCTACCACTATGGAATGTACAGTCTAGTAAAGTATGTAAATGTTAAGAAATACATTACAAACGTGTGAATGTACAGTGAACTGAAAGTTGTAACCCTGTTTCAAAACTGAAAATTAGCTGAATTCTTATCTCTCCCTTCCCATCAAATAGCCAACATTCAGTAGGAATGTGCACCTATTCTTTTAACACCCACCTTCATTCTGTTCGTTCTCTTTATCTTTCCATGTGATATGCATTTAGAGTGCTCCTGTGTGGCCAGCTCTGTGGTAAAAGGGAAAATGTCATTAGATCTACCTACTATGGCTACTGGTGTGTGCCATATGGTCTAAGGGCAGGTTTCCCCTTCAAATCTCCCACAAGGTGATCGCACCTCTTGCTTTTCTTACTGCCATTCTAAGCATGCCCAGGGATATAAATCAAAGGGTTTATCATGGCAAACAATTCACTGGAACTTGGGGATAGACAGGTGAGAATATTTACCAGGCAAGAAAGGCTAAAGTTTTCTGAAGCTCTTTATACATTGCTTAAGACTAGAATTCACCATGAGTTGCCTGGGGTAACCTTCACTCTATCCTGCCTTCCAAGAACCACAGAGATGAAGTAAATGAGCCACAGGAATAGGGACTTCTTACAGCCTGAAATATGACAGCTCTTCTCTCAATGTAAGCGTTGTTCTGAGAAGGCAGCATTCACTATTGAGGGTATATCTCAGAAAAGGTCTTGTGGTTATAATAGTTTTATGATTATTTGAATCTTTGTAAAGACTTTGGTGTTTGGATAGCTGATTCCACACTGGAGAGATCACACAAACATTCCTTAATACTAGTCTGTGGCTTTGTTTGATGAACTGAAAGAGCCCTGTGTCCATGCCAATCCCCAGTCAGACCCCAAATCTGTCACTCATAAGACTGTGGACTTTTTCAGAATTAGATTTTTAGTCTTCCCTAATTCTCAAAAATCACACATGCAAAACAGTTTGCGGGAGGTCTGTGTTGAAAGTAAAACATTTAAATCAGATTTCTGTCTTCTAAAAGTCAATAGATGAAAAGGTGATATTTGTTAGTTAAAATACTCATATTCAGCTAATATAATACCCCTTTTCTTCTATCATCAAAAATTGATTAGTAAATGGTGCTTGCTTTGGGGGAAGTCTGCAGTAGGTATTGAAAATAAAGTTTGTGTGTCTTCCAAAAGCCTTTAGAGAAGTGATGAGAATTGTTATTAATATTTAAATGGGAGCTGTAGCTATAGCTCAGTGGTAGAGAGCTTGTCCAGAAAGTGTGAGGTGCTGGATTTGATTCCTAGCACCACACAAATAAAATAAAGTGTACAAATGAGTGAACAGGTTAGAAAAAATTCCAAGGGTGTTAGAAAGTATTCATTCAACAACTATTTACATAGACTTTATTTACTAGGCATATTCTAGTGCCCATGCAAAGTTTTTGTTATAATGAGATAAATATTAAGTAAATGTATAGTTTCAGATAATAGAAACTTCTATAAACAAAAATAAAGCAGTGTAAAACAGAATTATATCAGCAGAGTGATATTTATACAGAGTATACACAGTCAGAAGTGCTCTAAAAAGGTGATGTAACATCAGGCATGTGAAAATGTGTACCTGAAGGATTATAAAGGACCCTGCAGATTGTAGGAAAGACTTTAACTTTTATTCTATTATCCAAAATAACATGGAAGGGAATATTTGGAGGAGACTAAACCAAGGACTGGCATGACATCCGGTACCTTCCAGCAGGATCACTGTCCCTTCTGTGCTGAGAACAGATAGCAAGAGATGGGGCTAAAGCAGGAGACCAGTTAGGATGCTACTATAATAATCCAATGAAAATTGGTGACAACTTGAGCTGAGCTGGCAATGGTGATGGTAAAAAGTTACTGAGTGATAGTCTTCAAAAGTGGAATTGACAGGCGTTTTTAATAGGTCAGAAAAGACATGTGAGAGAGAAGAGTAAAGGATCACACCCCAGTTTCTAAGTTAAGCAACTCTTACAAGTTAAAACAAAGGAAAATGGTGGGCAGAGCTGGTTTAGGTGGGGTGATGAAAGGACGCAGAGGAGCTACTTGGAGCTCAGCTTTGGCATAGCATATGACCTGTTGGTCTTCAGAGTGGAAATGTTAAGTATGCAGTTAAAGGAGCAGGTCCAGAGGTCAAGAGATAGGTACCAGGATGGAGATGCAAATATTAGGGAATTTAAAGCCTGTGGAGATGATGAAGTCACCTATAGAGGGAATGAATATAAAGAAAAGAAGTTCAAGGATGGAGCTCTAAAGTAGACCTCAAAATGTACAAGTCAGAGAATCAGAAGATATCCACAAAAGTGAATAAGATGGAATGATGAAAAAAAGAGAAAGGAAACAGATACATGTGGTTCCAGAGATTCAAGACAAAAAAAAAAAAGTCTCAAGGAGGAGAGATTGACCAACTCTATCAAAAACTACTGTTAGGCAAATAGAATAAGGCTGAAAAGTAAACTAAAACTAATAAAAATAAAACAAAGAGATGCAACTAAAAAGCTAATAGAAGAGATTAAGTAGAATACCTAAAAAATTTCCCCAATTACCATAAAATATGTTAGGAAGAAAGAAAAAAAGTACCAAAGAAGACATGAGACAAATAAAGAGATAAGATGGTATATTTAATACCAACCAGATTTGTAACTATACTAACTGTAAATTACTAAATATCCTAATTAAAAGGCAGAGCTCATTAGACTTGATAAAAGTTGTAAAGTTCCTATATTTGTTTTCTCTGAGAAACAAAATTAAATATAAAAACAGCTTAAAAGCTAAAAGGATGAAATAGATACACACAAAACTATTCTTAAGAAAGACTGTATTGATATCAGACAAAAGAGACTTTGGGACAGAATATTATCAAAGAAAAGGAGGGCTATTTCGTAATAATAAAAAAGTTAACTTGTTAATTTTATAACCACAATTCAAAACCTTATGATCTCCTTGCAATAGTTACAATTTAAAAGATTGAGAACATCGAATATTTTTAATGATGTAAAACAATTTGAAATCTCTTAAATTGCTGATGAGAGTGTAAAATGATATAACCACTTGAGAAATCAGTCTGTTAATTTCTTATGAAGTTAAATTTACAACTACTTATGACCCAACATTTATTCAGTGGTATATAAGCAAAAGAAATGAAAAAAGTTCTAAAAATATATACAAAACAGTATTGATAGAATCTTTGCTCACAAAATTATAGACAGGAAAACTAAAAAAGTAAAGTTGAATGCTAGCTCAAAATTTAAATAATGTAAAGGAATGAATCACTGCTACAGATGAATAAGTTCTGAAGACATTTTTCTGAGCAAAGAATTCATACACAAAAGAAGAACTATAGTTTAGCACCAATTTATATGAAGGCCTAGAATTGGCAAAGCTAATATATGGTGATAATTCTGAAGAGTATGCATGCCAGGTAGTGGGGTGGTAGGGTTTACCTAGGGTGAAGCACAAGGCAGTTTTCTAGGACAACAGAGGTGCTGTGTGTCTCAATAGGTGTACGGCTACCTAGGTGTACTGTTCGTTCCACTGATTATTACCTCAATGAAAATGTTCACATAAAATGAAAAATGTTAAAATTAGTTATAAGATAATAACTCCCAATGATACTTTTTCACTTAAATATAGAAAACAGCATTTACATTTCTAATGATACAAATATGTATCTCTGTAGAATAAGCAACACTTCACATTAAAAGAATTTGAGTCAGCACTAGTAATAGCCAAGAGTAGCATTATAGCATTTAAATTGCACAGTCACTTTTATGAAGTGATTTGTTTCACTTGTCCCATTTGACACACAAAGCAAACGAATATGAGTGGTGTGACTTCTCCAAGGCTGTATCCCTGTTAATCAGTAGAGTTGGAACTTGACCCCATGTCTGTACTACTCCAAAGTTTGTGTCTTTAAACACTGTCTATGATTCTCCCCCACAGAGAGCAACGGCATGTGTAATAGTCAGGGGTCACAGGGAGAAAGATTACAATCAGGACACAGAATTTATAATATTATTTATGATGGTTACCCAGTGCTAAACACAAAAAAGTGCAGGAAATCTGTCCACAACACCAAAGTCTGTACTGGAAAGGCCCATAGGCCAGCAGTGGAAGCTAGAAAGGCTATGCCAGCAGGATGAAGGATCTGTGCTAGCAGGTTGAGGGTTCTACAGTGGAGCCAAGAAGCAATGCTCAAGTAAGAACCAGGGCTCCCTGAAAAGTACCACAGCCATCCTCAGCGATGACGAAATCCCGTGCTCCTCCGATGATGAGAACAGTTGAGTACATGCCAGGAAGCCAGCGTGACAACTGCTCCTGGAGTTTGAACAACAACCATCTTCCCCTCTGGAGACAGGAAGTGATGCTCAACATAAAGACCAGAGCTCCCCAAAGTGAACTGCAGCCACTCTCAACAAGGTCCCGAGCTCCTCCAATGATAATGGTCAAAGTCATACTGGGGAGCCAGTCTGACAAGCTCCTCCAGGATAACCAATGGTTCCAAACAACAGCACTTAGGAGAACCCACAACGCCCCCGCTCTTCCTCTCCATGTCTCTCTTTATGCTGGCAACCTTCCTCAGGTGGTTTGCCTAAATGCAGCACCATGCCGATTTAATTCAGCTGGTGCCAAGTTGACCACCAGTTTTTAATCCATAACAATACACCCCTGGTCAACTTGATAACCACACACATTTCCTTAAAGTACAGTCTCTGGTGGCAGATTTATGAAGGTTAACATATCTTCGTACATTAATACAACAATTACATATATACAATTCTTTTTTATACTTATTCCTGCACCAAAAACAATATTTAAAGGGTAACCAAAATTCAACATTAAAACACAATACTTTGATTAATTAACCTGGCTGCGAACACATAAAAACATTAAAATCAAATTAAAAGAACAATCACAGTCCTTACTTCCCATTAATTTTTAACATAGCATGGCAAGACTTAAAAACAAGGATCTCCTGCAATTCAAATATATTTTTTCCTTCAGGTGAAAAGCTTCAGTTCATTTTTTCCATTGTCCTGTCCTTATAAACAACTATGTCCCTCTCTGTTTCTTCTTTGCAACCCACAGTTCCACTGGAGCCTTCTCTTTGGCCAAATGTTTTAAATTACTCTACTGGCTCTTTGCTCTAAATTTCCAACATAGATCAGGTCAAAAGCTCTCAGAAGTAACCATGCTATCACCCCAACAGTAGACTGCACTAAAATTTTTCTGCCACCTGGGTAATACCTCAAAACACAAGCAAAATGACTACCTGGGTTCCAGCAGCCGATGCAGTCCTTCTCAATAGAAGCCTCCTGAGCTTCATCTTAACTGGCAGCATTTCTAGCAGTACTCGTTTTCCAGGCTCCGACCAGTCTCCAATATAGTCTACAGCATACAGGGGCTGTCTTTTGGCCAGTTTCTCAAAATCTTTCCAAATTGATGGTTCTTAAGTCACATGGCCAGGAACATATCAGCAATGACCCCACTCTCCTGGTACCAATTTTTGTTATAGTCAGGGGTCACAGGGAGAAAGATTACAATCAGGACACAGAATTTATATTATTTATGATGGTTACCCAGTGATAAACACAAAAAAGTACAGGAAATCTGTCCACAACACCAAAGTCTGTACTGGAAAGGCCCATAGGCCAGCAGTGGAAGCTAGAAAGTCTATGCCAGCAAGATGAAGGATCTGTGCTAGTAGGTTGAGGGTTCTACAGTGGAGCCAAGAAGCAATGCTCAAATAAGAACCAGGGCTCCCTGAAAAGTACCACAGCCATCCTCAGCGACAGTGAGGTCCCGCGCTCCTCCAACGATGAGCACATGCCAGGAAGCCAGCGTGACAACTTCTCCTGGAGTTTGAGCAGCAGCTCCCCAAAATGAACCGCAGCCACTCTCAGCGACAAGGTCCGGAGCTCCTCTAATGATAATGGCCACAGTCATACTGGGGAGCCAGTCTGACAAGCTCCTGCAGGAGAACCAATGGCTCCAAACAACAGCACTTAGGAGAACCCACAACGCCTCTGCTCTTCCCTCCACGTCTCTTTATGCTGGCAACCTTCCTCAGGTGGTTTGCCTAAATGCAGCACCATGCCGATTTAATTCAGCTGGTGCCAAGTTGACCACCAGTTTTTAATCCGTAACAGCATGCTAAGGAAACCCCTTGGAACGCTCAGTACTTCAGGACCCTCTGCAGGCAATCGTCCCTGTCCTCTGTACTTGCTCTCTCCTAAGCATTCCAGATTCTATCTTACACCTATCTTACCACCTTACACCTGGTTTCCTTTTTCCGACATGGCTCTTCAGAGCAATGCTGCATTTACTTTATCTGCGTGGCTTTTGTAGCTGGTTTATGCCTAGTCGGTGTCTTTCAGTGCCAATGTGGCTGCCTATTCTGAAGCCCTCAAACCAGTCATTCTGAAAAATATCCCAGCTTTCTGAAATCTCACCCAAGTCTAGAACCTCAGCCTCAGCTTTTCCAGGTGAGAACCTTAGATTAAATTCCTCTAACCTGGCAAATGAAATGAAGTTTCCCCTAAAGTAAAAACATAGAACAAGTCTTCATGCTGAAATCATTTTGTAAGAGTGGACATCAGCTTTTTTTCTATCAAGAAATTTAACATTTTTAAGCCCTAAGATGGGAATAATCTTACTATTCACCAATACAAAATTCAAATATGTTGGATCATAGGAAAAATAACCCTATGTATCACAATTTTAAAAGTCTGATTGGAAGATTCGGACAATTTACCACTTCATGTTTTTCAAAACTTGAAAATGATCCTAAAAATGAGAGCTAGAGCTGAGAAGAAAGTAGGAGAGCTAAGTAATAGGTTAGAATGTAAAACAACTTGTCAGCAGGCTCTGTCTTTTAACCCCAGGAAACACTCCAGCACCACAGAGAACACAGGTCAGTGTATCGGTCTTCTACTTTATTAAATTATTAGTATTAAAAATAAGTCTGAGCAAGCAATGAAACACAGCACAGTACTTTCTACAAATAAAATTTAATTTGCTATCTTAAGAGCTGCAGGATTTTATCTCCAAAGAGTGCAGCATGGTATTTTCAGGGAGAAAGTTTTTTTTTTTTTTATCTAGTTTAGAGGAAGCATGGCCAACATTAGCTCCAAATATTTTATTTCAAACATAAAGCACAGAAACAATACTAATAAACAACAGGCTTTTATGCCAACATTGGTACATGTTTTTGTTATTGCATTATATTCCATGAGAATTATTGTGCATAATTAAATAGAGGAAGAAAAAAACCCTTGAACTTGGAATTATAAAACCGTCACCACAAACCAACAATTCCTCTTGATGTCTATTAAGTCATTAAATTTATTATTTAAAAAAAAAAGAAGAAGAAGATGGGAACATCTTTTCTTTGTAAATCATTAAAGATGCATGAGGGCTAGAAGCTCAGCAGCCAGCCCAGACGTTTGCGTGGAGGACTACTGCTGAAGAAGCCACTGCAGTACGGAACAGAAAATGAGGTTTGCTTGAAACCAGAACAGTCCCTTATCAAATAACACTGGGGAGGTAGGACGTATGAATTCTAAGAGTTGGTCCCAGGGTCCTGGGGTAAAGAATGCTTGCAGGGAGGTTGCAGTACAAAGGAACCTCGTGTTGGAACAGTCCAAAGGAAGAGTTTCTGCGGTAGCAGTGAGAGGAACAAAGGTCCAGAAACATGCACAGAGCAAAGAGGCGGCTTCTGGATAGGGTTCACCCAGTAGGTACCACACTTATACTGACAGCAGAGACAATGGTTTTCCAACCAGTTATTCAGGCTTTCAAAGTTACATTTGTCTATTCATTCTGCAGAATTTGAACGTACATGCAGCACCATCCAGTCTGTGTCGGTTTGCTCTGAAAAGCTTTCTCTTAATTTGGTATAAACATGAGGTAGTAATGAACTAGGGTGAAGGAGAGAAATGGAGAACAGAGAACAATGGTGGTTTACGTAGCCCAGGTGTCAACCAGTATTCCTTTATTTACCAAGAAGA
>RJWT010017667.1:5000-19237 GCA_004365215.1 Cuniculus paca | reverse complement strand
AGTTACCAAAGCATTAGAAGTAAAATGTGTGATATTATTACATATATCCTTCTTTATTAGTGTAATAAATTACAAGATCGAGGAGGAAGTTTGCTAAAGACTATACTCTGAGGTCCTGATACCCATCAACAATCTTTCAGGATCTCTGCAAAACATCCCAGTGCGTCCAAAACAACTGATTTGTACCCTATACTCATTCTGAAAGGAAATGCTAAATGTTACAGCATTTATAAAAATGTAGTGTTAATTCCCATTCATGTGCACTGACCCTAGACTAAGAACTCCTGCGTTGGCTGAAGGCAAAGTAAGGAGCACTGCTTCCTTGAAAGTTTGGTTTACAGAAGCTGGGGAACTTACGTTCTCTCTCATGGACAGACAATTCAGAAGTTAAGTAAAGCCTATCTATATGTACTAAAAAGAAAAATAAAAGACAGGGAAGGTACGGGAGTGGGGTTTTATATGAGCAGATGGGCATGGGTGGCTGAGTTTTAGGCTGGCGGGAGTGCCTAAGAAGCATGCTACCTGAAGTAGGGGCATAGGTGATACAGAATAAAGTTCTAGAGGGGGGAAGCAGTAACTCCAAAGCCTAGGGCGAGAATTCCTCTGGCAAGATCAAGGACCCAGACTATATGATGCTGCTAGAGCAAAGGCAGACAGCAAAGGTGGGAGGAATGGGTGGGCAGGAGTGCTGTGTAAGTCCCATGGCCATTGGAATGGCACCAAGGGATGCAAAGAAGGTGGTCTGTCTTACGTTTTAAAAGATCTCCTGGTTACTGTGCTGCCCAGAAGCCATGGCAGGGGAGGTGGAGAGGGACCGAGGAAGCTGCTGTCTTCCACAGGGAGCGCAAAGCTGAGTGGCAGAGGTGGGGCTGCTAAGATTCCTACTATCCGGCTGAATGAGATAACCAGTTCTAAAGAAACTTAAGAAAAAGATGAATCTGTTTAAAATAGTAGGACTGCATATTCTATGGAAAATAACGAAACAGGCTTTTAAAGCATCTTGAATTTTTTCCTTCAAGAAAAATTTAATTTTGAAAGCAACCTTAGAGAAGCCCTGTGTATATGTTCCACAGAGGACCAAGGACAGTCTTGAAGAACCAGGACTTGGGATAGTTGTACCATGGTAGGCCAGGGCCCTGAAGGGACTCTGGACCTGTGTTGGGGTCAGGGGTTATGACCTCCACTTTGGTGGCCTCAAGATTGATGTCAAGTAGGGCCTGCAAAACCACCTTCTCCTGCTAAGATGTGCGGGTGCTAAGTAGCACTTTCTAGGGAGCAGAGGGTAAGGGGCTAAGAGCAAAGTCTTAGGAGTACCTGTGGGCTCCATGTAGCAGCTGAGGCTGAGTCCTTGCACACACTCCAGGGAACCCCAAAACCTTCATGATAACTCCAGAAAAATATGCTCATCATTTGATGTGTTAATAAAACCATAAGCCTTTTTGACTTTTGTAACAGGTTTATGGAGATCATCACAGGCCATACAACTTGCCCATTTCAAGTGTCCAATTTGATGGTTTTTAATAGTTTCACTGATAAAAATCAGTCAATTTTAGAATATTTTCATTAGTTCAAAAGGAAGACCAGCACCATTTTGCTAACATCTTGTATTTGTATTACCCATGATCCCTGTCCCTAAGCAACTACCAATCCACTTCCTGTATAATACAGAGCATCTGTTCTGGATATTTCATATGAATGGAAACTGTGTGTGTGTGTGTACTTAGTTTTTTCACATCATAATGTTTTAAAGGTTCATCTAGATGTTAGCATGCTTTAGTATATCTTTCTTTTTATGGTAATAATCTATTCTATAGATAAGCTGCATTTTAAAAATTCACTCATAATGGACACTTGGGTTGTCTCTACCTCTTGAATGCTATGAAATGTGAATGTGTGCTTTTCACTTCTCTTCAGTATTTACCTAGGACTAGAAATACTGTGGCGTGTGGTAGCTCTGTTGAATCATGCAAGAAACTACTAGGGTTTTTTCCAAGGCGTCTGTGCCATTTCCAGTCTCACCAGCAGTGTATAAGAACTCTGACTTCCCCACATCCTCATCAGCCAAGCAGGAGTTGGGGGTTATGACCTTCACTTTGGTGGCCTCAAGGTAGATGTCAAGTATTGTTATTGTCTAACTTTTTTATTAAAATGGCCCTACAGAGTGTGTGGTGGTACCTTACTGTGGATTTGACTTGCGTTTTCTGGTGATTAATGACATTGGACATCTTTTCATGTGGTGACTGCAAATCATCTTTGAAGCCATGTTTATTTGGATCATTTGACCATTTTTAATCAGTTACTTTTTTTTATTATTGGTGTGTAAGAGTTCTTTATATATTTTAGATATAAGTCCCTTACCATGTATGTGATATGCAAATAGACTTTCCCATTCTGTGGATTATCTTTTCACTTTTTGATAGTATCTTTTGAAGCATAGGAATTTCTAATTCTGACAAAATCCAATTTTTTTTTTCTTTTGTGGCTCATGCTTTTTGGTGTCACACCTAAAATTTTTGTCAGGCCCATTGTGTCAAATATAGTTGCCATAGTTGCCAAATTTGTGTCACATCCATTGTCAAATCTGATATCATACTGGCAAGCACAAGGTTGTGAGTTCAATTCCTGGTGCTGCAAAATAAATAAATAAATGAATAAATCAAATCTGATATCATAAAGAGAACCTGTATTTTCTTCTCAGAGTTTTATAGTTCAAAATCTTTCTGTATGTAATAAGAAAGCAATTTTCTTTGTCTTTTCTTTTTTCTTTTTCTTTCTTTTTTTTTGGCTCATGATTGTCCAATTACTCCAGCACCATTTGAACCAGGTATTTTTTTTTCTTATTGAATGGTGTTGGCACCCTTAATGAACATCACATGCTTGTAGACATTAAGTTTATTTCTGAACTCACAATTGTATTGCAATGACCTATATGTCTATCCAGTGTCTTGTTGATTTGTTTTGGTTTTTTTGTGGTATTAGGGATTGAACTCAGGACCTCCACATTGAGTTACATCCCTAATCCTTTTTTTTTTTACTTTAATTTTGAGATGGTCTGTCAAGTCATTAAGTTACCCAGGCTGGGCTCAAATTTGCAATCATCCTGCCTCAGCTTCCCAGAGTGCTAGGGTTATAAGCATGCACAATTATTGCACATGGATATTTGCAGCACAGACATTGATATCAGAAAGTTAGAATCCTCTACTTTTTTCTATTTTTCCAAGATTACTTTGATTATTCCATATCTGGTGAAATACCATATGGATTATAGAACCAGCTTGTCAGTTTCTACAAAGAAGCCAGCTGTGATTCTGAAAGGGTTCACACCAAATCTGCAGTTAACTTGAAGAGTGCTGCCAAAGTTAAATTTTTCTTGAAGGAAAAAATTCAAGATGCTTTAAAAACCTGTTTTGTTATTTTCCATAGAATATTCAGTCCTACTATTTTAAATAGATTCATCTTTTTCTTAAGTTTCTTTAGAACTGGTTATCTATGAACATGGTATGTTCTCCATTTATTTAGATCTTCTTTAATTTCTTTCAACAATAGAACCACAGGAAATTTGGGAAGTGTTTTGAGGGCATCACAACAGCTTTCTCTGAAGATACCCTGCTCTTATCAGTGCCCTTGGAGAGTCGCTTCAGTGCGCATGGTCTGTCCGCTGTCCAGGACAGGATGCAGCAGGAAGGGACACACCCCAACTTGGGAAGGGACTTGGGTTGGGTTTTATTGTTCCATCTAAAACCCTCCATCCTGCACAAGCCTGCCCAGGTAGATGAGGGCTCATCACTGTAGCATGGTGAACAGTATTTTTGGGGACATAACCCTATTTGTCTATTTTGCCAAAAATTTGGAAAATGTGGATGTAATATGTAAACCTTCTCTCTAGAAATTTGCAAACTGGAGTTGTAGACACAGTACATTTGTGCTTGTTTCACATAATTTTATATTTTGTAGTAACTGCTGCAGGTATCTTTTCTCTCTCTACTGACAGCCTTCACCATACCAGTGCTGGGTTCTGCCAGACCCCAGCAGTGATGTGGGACAGTAAAGAACTTGACCCTGTCATGGTGGAAACATGCACTTTGGGTTCAGCATTACCTAATGAGCCAGCAGCACTAATGCTCTGTTGTTTCTGGGAATGGTCTCATGGGGCGGCTTAGCAGGAGACACCCGTGGTCCCTTCTGACCCTTTGTTTCTTTTTCTGCCAACACTTGTGATTTTGTTGTTCCTCATTCTAATTCTGCCACCAAAATCATGGGTCCTGTTTTCCTCTTTCTTATCCCATTATCCCCAGGGTCATCTTGCCTTCACTAACAGAAGCTAACTTACACCGAGCCCTCCTGTGTGCTGGATGCCAGGCTAAGCTCTTGTAGCCCAGTCCCTCTGGCTCTACCTCAGCCTCAGCACCATCCTCCTGTTCCCGTATCATGGGACCACCCCACACTGTAGACCCTGTGTGGACCCAAGGCCACCTGTGGACGTGGCACGCTGGTCCCACTAGCTCCATGCATGGGCCATATGTTGACCCAAGGAAGCAGTTGGAAAAGCACAGGGAGCCAAATCTTCAGAGGCCTCTTAGTGGTTGCAAAGACCAAAGGAAAAATGCATCTCTCTTCCCAGTTTTGGGAGTGTGGGGGTGTGACCTAAGTTGTGTCCTGAAGCGAGGCCCTCCTGTACCCCTTGATCTCAGCAGGACAAGCTGCTTTTCACTTGTCTGCTTTCCAAGTGGTCTGAGCAGAGTTAGGCCCTCTAGGCTTCTCCATAGATTGGCTAGGATCTTCCTAGAAAGTATGATCTCTCTGCTCTTCTCTCCAGATTCTTTTTTTTAATTCCTAAGGATACCTGAAACCCCGGTCAGCAACAAGACTACAGAGTTTGAAGATTGGAGACTTTGCTGGGCACCTGTGACCCTGGGCTGGTCGCCTCATCTTTCTGAGCTGCAGTCTCACCACTGAACATGGAGCCCCAGCCCCAGCAAAAAGCACCTGGGGAAAAACGGAGTGAGGTGAGTGGGCAGTGGTCTCTGCAAGCCACAAGGGCTACAAAAGCGCATATTTGCTGTTGGCGTGTTTAGAGATGCGTTAGTGTCTGCTTGCTTTAGGGATGACAATTTTAAAAGGTGATCTCTAAGAAATTGTGAATCAGAAATGATGTTCACTTCCTCCTGAAGTAGTGCTTACCCTATCCATTGTGTCCCTCCCAATCTTTCCAAGAGAAACAAAAGGCCCTTCCAGACCCACACTAAGTCTCAGACACTGGGTGGGACCTTTCTTGGCTGCTAATTTATGACTTGGCAGCTCCAACAGAGAGGTGAGAAGGCACTGAGGTCACACCATGTGTGGTCCCCCAGGAGCTCAGGTCCACACAGGGTGCCCAGGAGACCCTCCAGGCAGTAAGACAGCTCTGAAGAGAGCCCACCTCCACTGCCTTGTTTAGGGCAGACTTTTCCCTGAGCACCTGGGCTTCGTTCAGCTGATCTGGGGGAGGGAGGCTAAGGAGGAGTGGGCCAACCTTTCATCTTGCTGGAATGTTGAGGTCTTGGCGTGTGGGGACTGGGTACCCACAGCGGCTCTGCATCCTGCATGGCAGGTAACCATGCTTTGGTGCGGATTAGAGGCAGGAATGAATGCAGACCAAAGCAAGTGTACTGGAAACCCCAGGAAAATGTGTCTCTGCAGGCCACCGAAGGATCCGTAAGTGCAAAGCAGACTAGGAACCACTGAGTTTTGCTAAGGGTGACATCCCCAGGTTATTAAACTGTGGCTGGAATCACAGTGCATGAATCCCATTGTCCTCATGGGTTCCGTCTGCAGGGACTGCATGGTAGGCACAGTCAACCATGCATGAGTCTGTACCGGGTCCACAGCACCATCTCCTCCACCAAGGAGGCTTGCTCCTTTCATCCCCAGGCCAGGGGCAGGCGTGGGGTGGGAGCTGTGTCCCAGCCCCAGAGCAGGCCACTTGCTCCCTGTGAAACCTGCGGCTCTACACTGGAACGTGACAAATGACCAAAAAATCAATTTGTAATCTGATTGGAGGTTTTTGATTTCCTCTGATGAGTTTAAATTTCATTAAAAGCAACCTTATTCCAACATAAAAGGAATCCTTGAAGGGTAAAACAGGGGATTGTCTCACAGAGTATAAAGCGTCCCAACTCTTTTGTGTGATTTATTCATGGCATTAATTGTGAGGGCCAACCCGTGGTGTCTGTTGGCAGCTGCGCCGTTATCAGGGCCTGGGATCGGCCTGGCGAGCTCAGAGCACAAGGACTCACATTCAAAAATCGCTCTTTGGCATATTGACACTTCAGTTATCAACAACCCTTTTTATCTGCAGGGAGGGAGCTCGCGGGGCCAGAATAAGCTACAAATCACCACTGTGGCCGCCTCTCTGCATTCTCTTAATTGTATGTATTCTCTGGAAAAAATGATCATCATGGCCTCTTGTCTTGATGAGAAATTGACATTTTCTGAGGACTTCTTTGGGCGCTCCAAGCAGGGAGATAAGGAGTGGAGTTGTTTTAAAGGAGGGCAGCCTTTCTTTCCTTTCAGGGGCCTCTTTATTGCTCCCGTTGACCCACTTGATGAGTATGGATTTCACGAGGTCTTTTTCAGCATTTGAACTATAAAAGGTTCAGAATGACACCACCCCTTATAGACAAAAGATAACCTTGCCCTTTGAATATATTGATTCTTTATTAACTAGGCTGTTTAATGCAATGAAATGAGGCATTAGATTGAAGCCCATTTCAAGTGCTTTGAATAATCTTTAAAAGCTTGAAAGACCTTAAAAGGCAGCCAGACAATAATTGGCATACATTTTGAGAGAATGCAGTTCTGACTTATGATTTGAAACACAAACATGAAATAACTTCTCTCTCCCTGAGTTACAGGGCCTCACCAGGCCAGCCCGAGGAGGAGGCATTCCTGGAGCCACCTCAGTGGGAAGCGGCTGCCAGATCAGGTCAGCAGCACCTTCCCCAGTCGCAGCCCCCAGCTACTGGGGAAGCAGGGAGGGGGTGTGGGCAGTGGGCTGGCTGTGGGCTTGTACCCCATGGGCCTCTTTCTGTACTCTCTCCCTAAGGCTGGAATGAGACCACAGTCAGAAAAATCTGATTGTCATTGAGAGGAGAGAAAGGTATTCACAAGTTTCTTTATGTTTTGAGTAATTGTTTCCTGTTTTGCTCAGCAGAACAAGTAATTAAGATGACATTTGTGAGTACTAATTTAGATCACACTTATGTGGATGTGTTATAGAGCTGCAAGCCAAAACATGCAAACCCAACCTTTCACTGAGGAGAAAATGGAAAATACTGAGTGAGATGAAGTGGGAGGGAGGCAAATGCGCAGAAGCTGTGGAAATCAGAACCCGTACGCTGGCTGACCTCGTTTGAGTTGACGCATTGGGTTCTGCCCACACAGGACAACGGCGGCTGATACAGGACTTGGGGCCGGGGATGCTGCTGCAGTAGACACGAATGGTGATGGCATTCCCCAGGGTGGACCCCAGCCAGCACTGGCATCTGGGTGCCCCAGCATCTACCCGCATGCCTAGGCCCCTTGATGGGCTCTCCTGGGTCTGGTTGTTGCCCAAGTAGGACACAGCAATGGAGATGGAAGGGGCCGCTGCTAAGGGAACCAGAGGTGGCACTCTTCCTACAAATCCTCACATTCAGGAGTGGGGGGCCGGGGCGGGTGATCAGGCCCAGTGAGCCTCAGGGTTGTACGTGTTTTCAAAGACCAGAAGTGGAACAGCAACTGTGGCACCCCAGTGCTGCTGTGGCCCACAGGGCGGAGACACAGAAATGCCCCAGACCTGCAAGGGTGAGGACAACATATGTCGGGATGGCGTCTCTGGGGATCAGATGTGTCTGAGAACCGTTCTGAGTTTCTGCGTGCAGTTGGATGACGGAGGTTGGTAACTGGCAGGTTCTGGGAAAGATCATTTTGATCTTGGCTAAGACGCAGCTCGGGAGCCCAGGATGTGCAAATGAAACCCCCAACGGGACTCTGGCATGTGCTCAGTCATTTTAATAATCAAAACAGATAAAATTACCAAAAGTGAAATTCACAGACAAGAAATACTTTAATTAAATATTGTGTAAAATGAACATTTTTATACAGTTAAATATCTGAAAAAATGTACAGATAAAACAATCTTATTGTAGGGTCTTTGACAGCAAAATCTACCATTTAGTGAAGCGCTCAATTTGGAGACAATGAAGTGATGAGGGCGTCAACTAATCAACCTAGAACAAACCAAGTGCGGTATGAGGACACTTGCAGACGTTCTCGACATGTGCACGTGAGCTCTTTTTCAGATCAAACCCTTACTTACACGAAATGAAACGGAGGCAATTTAGTTCCAAAGTGACTTCTCAGGCTTTTCCACGTAGCTAAGCCTTGTCAGCTGTCACAAAGCCAGAGTGTAACCTGCTGACCACTGGGGATATTCCCTTTGTTTATTTTATCGAGTCTATTGAATGAACACTCTACGTTGTGCATTGTTGTTTATTTTCGTCAAGAAAGTATTTTAAAGTCCCTCCTTTTTGTTTTAAATTTGAGTTCTGCTGCAGTTTGCAAAATGCTTGCTGTGCTATACCTGCAAAGCATTTAGTGCAAAGGGGGGGGAAAAAAGGCCTGACCCTTTTGGTCTCCATGTGGGTTGGCACAAATAGGCACCGCGTCTGAAGGAGGTCATTCCAGTTTAGAAAGTACAAGACAGTACTGTGGGATCTGATCACATAACTGTGCTTTAAAAAAAAAAAAAAGTGAAAACCCAGCAGTGATTTGGGTTGCCCCCGAAATCTCTCTGAACCAAGGTGGGCTGGGAAGAATGTGGGAAGCAGCAGAGACAGACCCAGAAAGGAGCGACCTACAGACAGGAGGTTTGTGCTTTTGTTTTTGTGTGTCTGTGTGTGCATTGTACACTGTAAATCTCCAAAAGAAATATTGATTAACAATTGTGGTGTAAGCCTGTGATAAAATAGCACAGAAGTTCTTTAAAGAAGTCCACTTTTAAGGCATCAGAGAAGTTAATGTGGCAAACATTTTAATTAAAACATCAGAAGTAGGTTTCATTTTAAATTTTAGGCCTCTGAATTTTTCCAGTAAACACAGTTCAGCTATGTGGCAAAGTCATGGGTGGCAGCTAAAATGATTTTTTACAGTCTACAAAAAAATAAAATAAGGACACAGCCCCAAACAGTGTCGCCTCTTTGCGGCCACTCCACATGCACAGAATCTAAGATTTGTCGCGGCCGGCTGGGTGGCACCATTTTGTTTTGACTATACAACAAACTTTTTTTTCAAAAGTATTTGTTCAGATAACTTAAAAATAATATAAAAATAAACAATGAATTTGACTTTTCTTCAAAATAATAAAAAAAAAAGGATGGAAGTCTGAACAATAGCAAATGTTTGAAGTACAAATGAAATGTAAGAACATTGGTTCATTTTAATGGAACAGATCAAAGAGACAGTTCTTGGCTTATGTTCTTCCCTGTGTCACAACACCGGGCCATGATCAAAAACCAATACAGACAAGAAAAAGAAAAAGGCAGGAAAAGCAATGTACAAAATTTCAAAGATAAATACAATATTTATAATTGATATGTTACAAAATAAAGTCCCTTAGCAACTGCAAGTGTTCATGGGAAAGTAAGTGTTGAATGAAGACCATTTTATCCCTTATAAGACACATAAGGAATAAAACTTTTTTCTAAATATTTAAGTGGATCTGAAAAAAATTCAAGACAAGTGTATAAATATTTAGCTACAACTTTGGCAAAATCACAAAAGTCTACAATTTTATAACCACATACAAAACACATTAGGGAAGAAGGATCTAGAAGTCAAAAGGACAATTTCTGGTACAAGAAACATAGACCTCACAGTAGCCTAAGAATGCAATAGTATACAGTGCTAGCAAAAGTTGAAAAAATGTTGCAGGTCGCACTTGCTTAACAGGAAGCTCTAGCAGTGGGAGAATATTGGAACCAACAGACAGTAGCATTTTTCTTTTCTCTGTCAGTGTGCTTGTTGAAGGCAAGAGAATTCAATATCAAAGTTACAATTTCTAACTACAATAAGTTACAAAGTTTCGTTTCATTAAGATGAAGTTAAGCAATGATAAACCCTCCCTCCCTCCCTGCCACCCCAAATTCTCCTAACCATATAGTCATCCTTTGTTCCAGTTTGATGGCTCATACCTCCTTGGCCCCCTTTTTTTCACCACAAAAAAATATTTCACATTATAGAGATACACAACCATTGTGAATCTAAGTATGAGTACAGAAAAATGTTGGGAGGCATTTTTCCTCAGTGTTTCATGGTCATCAAAATGGTGCATTCACGAAGTTTCTCCCCACACAGATAGCACGTACTAGACAGCCAAGACGGAGTCAGAAACTTTATACAAAATAGGCGTTGCTTTGTTTTCCTTAATCTTCAGGACTGAGAAATGTGAAAATATGAGAAAAGTTCAGTCAATAAAATGGAATTGTTCATGAAGGAGTGGGTCGTTTGCATGTTGATTCTTAATAGTTTAAATAAAATCTTTAAACAAAGTCTTTTGTAGCATTTCAACTGCTGCTGCTATTTTGGAAGGTATTGTTTCCATCAGCATGTCCTAACACACTACACATGTCCCCTGAAGTCCGGCCTTGGGTGCTGGGTGCTGCGGAAGGTAGACAAGAGTCCCTCACATGGGTGGGACTACCAGCCCAGACATAGCTGCAACAGAGAAGGGGACAGCAGTTAGTGGCGGCCACGTGCACACACTCCCTCAACATGGGCCAGGACTCGCCCCTTCTCGGGCTTTACTCACTGAGGAGGTGGGATTCGCACAATCCTCCACTAAGCAGCCTCGGGCGTGCTGGGAAACCTACTTCGAGACATGGGGTGCGTGGGCGACAGTCCGCCACAGGCAGCCCCCCTCACAGACCACCTTTGCCAAAGGGAAAGGCTTCTGACACTCGTGTGCAAGACAAAGCCTGCTACTTAGCACACATCTCAGCGTTTTGTTCAAAGCAAATGGAGGCCCAGCTTTCCCAGAGGGCTCCTTTGTCAAGAGATGGGAACCAGCCTGGTCACTTCTGTGATGCTGTCCTGATTACCCTTAGTCCTCAAATGAAAACCCAGCTCCCTCCATATCCCCCTCTGCCTTCGGGCCCCATAGCTGACTGCCTGTTGCTTGTCCTGTAGCGTAATGGTGAGTCAGGGGCTCTCAGATCAAAGCCACTGGCGGCCCACCTGTTCTGGAATCGCAAGGCCAAGGGCCACGCAGAGACACAGGCACAGCCCCACCTCGGGGAGCACTCGCAATCTTCTCAGAGTAAAAGAGAAACTATGCACTAACTGCCAAGTGCAGTTGAAGCTTTGGAGTGAGCTCCTGGTACGAATGTAATTTAAAATCTTTTAACTCTAGTGTTGTTTAATTTTTGTCAGAATGATAGTTCTCATTAATTTATGTATAACATATTAATACATTTGTTCATGTAGTGATGTGAGCTTCAATTTCTCAGTTCATTAATTTCAACAATATTAATTTATCTCCGACTCACCGTTACAACTTTATGGTTTGGAAGGTCTGTGTATGTACACACCGCTTATGTGGTACCATCTCTCAGTCGGCCTTGACACTGTGGCCACAGACAGGGCCCTGGCACCTCACCACTCGCCTGCTAAGCAGTCCTGGCTTGGTGCCCGCTGATGGCCCAGAGGCCAGTCGGCGGCGCAGGGGCCTGGGCGTCCCTTCAGACACTGACAGGTGTTGTGAAGACAATTATTTCAAATCACTGATACCTTTCCAGTTCCTTTTTTGAGCATTAGTTCATCAAAGTGAAATATGCCACCGACTTCACAAAAGGGCCAGTTTGTCTTCTCCACGGCTACGTCCTCAGCACCCAGCAGAGAGCCTGGCACATAGTAGGCGCTCAGTAAATACTGGTTGAATGGATTCATTTTTTTAAAGGAGTAACTGGATTTGATTTTCACCGGGAGGAGCATATACCAAAGGTGGTGTCTGAAAGAGGCCAGATGACGGCCACTTAATTCAAGTGCCTGTGGGCTTCAGTGCATCCCAGAGAACCACGCGCAAGCTCACGAGGCCTAGGGATACCCATGTGGCTTTGCCTGCTGCACACGCCAGGGGCCGCACACAGCCTGCACTGCGCAGGGGATAGGTACAGGGTGCCTGCTCCACATGGCCCCATATGTGGACAGCTGTGTCCAAGCAGTGCCCCCCATGCCCTTGGGCCAGCCCTTCTTCCCCTGCATTGAAAGAGCTCAGTTAGAAAACTCAACACCCGTCCGTAGACAGGGGTACAGCCCAGCACTGGTGCACAGATAGCTCTGGGTCTGGATGCATGCCCCTTTCTAAGGGACAAGAGAGCCCTGTGGACTTGTGGTCCAATAGGCAAGGTTGAGAAGGCAGGCACAGCCTCAGGACAACAAGAGCAGCCTGATGCTGAGGTGGGTTTCCCAGGGGGCTGCATGCCCAGGAACTATGGGCAAGGATACACCCTGCACCAAGAAAGCCCGCTTGCCTGATGGGGCTAAAAAGCATCCAGGCTGCATTCAGCACAATCCCGTTTTCTGTCACGTGATTCCATCCCTTAGGGTACAGGGTATTTCACTGAGAGGACGCTAGGTGATGTTGGAAGGATGAGCTGAACAAAAAGTATGAGCGAGAATCTGGTATTCGTTGGGGCTCAGTGAACGGACATCCTTTCATGAGTACAGGGCGAGGTAACTATGGACCCGTGGAGCGCATGCAATGCACAGCCAAGTGAGGAGTCTGCAGATGGCCCGGGGAGGCCCAAGCTCCCACCCCATGCCCCCCTCACCTTGCAGTCCGTTCCCGTTGGCGCTGGTGCAGGAAGGAGGAGGCGAGGCTTGGGGCCGGACCACGGGCGCAAAGGCGCTCTTCTGTTTCACTGCGGAGATGACATTGGCAGGTGAGAATGAGAAAATGCCGTGTGTGCTGCTACAGTTTGAAGGGAGGGTGACCGAAGAGGCTGCCATGGTGGGGCTGGACGGCACTACTGCAACAAAGCAAACATGGTCAGCGCGCGCGGGCCGTGGTGCAGCGCCACGGCGAGAGCACTGAGGGCCTCGCCTTGCGTGGGGTTGGGGGGCCACAAAAACAAGACACGACATGCTTCTGGCTTGGCCACTCTCTGGATAACAGGCAAACGCTTTTGTGTCGGGCTTTCTCTTCCAATGGAGCAGCCCCATTTTGTTCTGATTTTTGTTTTGGTTGCCAATAAGATGGCGTTGGGGCCCATTTTTGGTCAATTTGTGGTTGCCATTGGGACGCCCAGCCTCTGGGGCCACCCTTCCTTTTATCCAGTAGCTCACATCACAGAACATCCAAGCAATGCACACACTCGACTTTGTAGTGAATATGAATCTGCGTGATGACGTGTGACAAAAACAGACACTTACTGCCGTAGGGAGAGTTAGCGGAGGAGCCATTAAGAAATCCAGGCGAGCCAGGGACCCCTAGATTGGCCATGGCGCCACTTCCATATCCATTCATGCTAGTGCTGACTGTGTTGTAATTGGACTGCTGGGGAGTACTGCTGGGGACGTATCCTCGCGGGGACACGCTGCTTGTATTGCGACTGTAGCCGACTGTTAAAATGCCCCCCCGGCCAAAAATAACGTTATTATCAGTGACAGACACTTGGGGGGGGGTTTCCCCGAGAATCTATATCATATATTAAACACTTTTAATTGACCTTATGCTCCTTCTCGCCCTGGTGCCTCTAGCCAGCTCAGATAACCTTATCGTGCCAACCTTACTGCGGCTGTCTCATTGGGGAGCCCCATTCTGTCTCTGTTGGCTTCGACAGCCGGCCAAAGCGCACTTCGATCTAACCGTCAGTTGCTTTCACATTTCTCTTTAGAAGCAATTATCAACAGCTCGGATTCCTGGCCTGTCCCCCCACACTCTCTGAACTTTCTGCCTCTTCAGACCTGCAAATGCCATGGCTGACAACGGGAGCTTGTTTGTGGCCATAACTTCCCTTGAAAGGCTGTTTTGGGGTCTTCGTTTTTACAGCTGCTCTTTCTGTGAGGGGGTGGGGGTGGGGCGCTGAATCATCTTTCCTGCCACAGGCACAGGGGTGAGCAGGGGCAAAACCGGCAGTACAGTGGAGGTGGGTCTGAGGAGACTGTCTGCTCGAAGGACACATGACAGTGAGCTCAGCAGGCCTAGGTCACTGTGCTAT
>RJWT010017666.1:0-19236 GCA_004365215.1 Cuniculus paca | reverse complement strand
GCCCTCTGGATTGTGAACATTCAGTAGGGAAGGCCTCAGAACAATAAAAACCTTCACCCCTCTCCTCTTCTCTTCACATCCATTTCTAGTATATCACGGAGCTCTTTCTCCTTTTGATGGCTTTCCAGGATCACTACGTACAGCTGTATGGTTAGTGCACTGTCCAAAATCTCCAAGCTGAGGGAAGAGTAGAGGATAACATTCAGTCCACATTCCTGACATAAAGTTGTCATTAGGAGATGACACTTCTTTCTTCTTCAAAGGTGCCCTCACCTAGAGGATTGCGTCTAACCAGAAGTTAACAGGAGTCCTCATCCTTGCTTCATTTACTTCTCCCGTCTCCTGCTTCTGTTTCCTCCCTCTGAACTTTGAACTCAATACCTCTTCAGCTGTTTCTGTAGATCATAAATACCTGCGCTAAAAGGGGGGCGGGGGAAGCCCTCAATTATTCATTGAAGCGTTTCATCTATACGACACCAAGTACCCACATAGAGGGGAAGCATCTTAAAGCCTCGCATTGTGTAGACAAAACATCTGGTTGATCAGCTCTGTACACTACTGTACCCACTCCCAGACTGGGCTGTCCTTCACGCGGCACCAGGTCCTGTTGCCCTGGGTTCTAGGCGTCCAAATCAGTGGCTACCTCTGGCGCTGAGAGATAATCAGAGTCAAAGAGGTTGCTTTCCTTTTTATAACAAACAGTATTCTGCCTGCCCACATGCTAAATATCTTAGCAGAGATTTTATCTTTCATCCCGTATTCTGATGGTTCATTTGACCACAATACACTTCTACAGTCTCTTGTCTGTGTTGCAGTTACAGTAGAAGAACTTTAACATTTGCCTCATATTCCAATCTTACAGTCTTTCAAACCCATCTTTTTATTCGAAAGCTTAGGTTTGAAAACCAGGAGTCTAGCAGATGAGTTCCTTAAAAGGAATATCAAGGCAAACAGTTGGTCCAAACGGAGCTGTCCAATGAAATGATGGAGAAAAGATTATAACGTATTGGGCGTTTCATTCAAATCTAGCTTCATTGCCAAGCATTGAACCCCGTGACCTAAATGGCAAACGCCATTCTCTCTACTTTCCCAAAAAGAGGAGCAGTGGCCAACCTCATAAATGGCAGGTCAGGGTCAGACTGCAAGTCCACGCGCTGCAGAGAACTTTCCAGAACTTCCCCAAACTGGCCCCAGGATAATACAGTTGGTGCGCAGTGCACATGGGGTGAAAAATAAAACGCGTTTTCTGTTCCCCAAGGCAGACCGTGAAACTGTAAAGAAGAGCTGGTATTTTGTTTTATTTTGTGTAATAAACTGTTCTTTTCACAGCAGTAGGCCCTGAGGGAGTTTCAGATCGCGCTGCTCGCTGCAGCTGTGGGTGTGGCCCCTCTCCATTCCAAGGCAGCTGGGAGACCACAGCTGGGTCAGGCCAAGGGGATCTGAAAATTTACATCTGGGCTGCACACTTCCAAGTTCACCCCTACCCCCCAAAATGTGTTGAGTCATTTCACAAGCCAGGACCCCTTGTGGGAAGGTTCTGTTCTTCCTCTCCCTGTAGTTACTGAAGGCCCATCAAATAGCAGCAGAGACTGACACCCACATTTGGCCCAGGTCACTTTCTGAATCATCCCTCTGCTGTCCCTCAGCTAAGTATGAGAAACACTCGAGTTTATAAAAGTATTCAGCAGTTTCTCGGGTGCTACAGGATGATAGATTATGTTTGGTGGTTTTTCTTTAAATGTACGATCTTGCTCATTCTTCTTAGGTTTGTGCCTATCACAGTCTGCCCTGACAACTAGGGTACCTCCCCACACCCGGTAGAGTCACCCGCCCTGCTAGAAAACCTTTCTTCAAGGTTGTTCTTTGCACTTCTGCTTCCAGCCAAAGTGAGTGACAGTCTTCTCCCTCTTAGTGGCCAGACCCAGGGATATCCTTGGCAGTGGCTTCTTTTCCGAACCCGGGAATGGGCTTAGCAATGACTGGGTGACAAGAACAGTAAGAAGGACACTGCTGAAGAGGCCCAGGGAGAAAACCTACCAAAAGCCACTTAACTCTGTTGCGCTCTTGAAGCCCAGAGAAGCCTCAGAGGAGCAGGCCTGCCTGGCCAGCTGTGGGCTGTCCGTAAGGAAGCGCCAGGCAGCTGCTGGAGCCTGTGCTGCCCCTACCAGCAGTAGCAGCCTATGGGTGGGGTGAGTCCAGGCCTTGATTCCTTCATACTGGGAACCACTGGCCTCTTCAGGGGAATGAATTGTGGTCAGGTTCTCCAGCTGGTGCTCACACTGTCTGAGCTGTGTGCCATGCTCTCGGGCCCATGTCTACAACCCAGAACTGTGAAGCAGACACAGGGCTCCAAACATGGTCCTGTTCCTCTGATTGCCATTGCCTTCCTGTCCCCTGCTGCCTCAGTGCACAGACATGAAGAATGGAGACAGTGTGAGGAATGAAGGCTCCAAAGTAAGCCTAGGAGGAGTGCCATGAGGGAGGGGAGAAGATCTAACAGGGTGCTGGGTGCAAAGCCATCCTTCAGGGGAGACTTGTTGAAGACAAGACAAAAGCCTTCATTTCAAAAGAAGATGGACCAGGCCCTATGGTACAATGAAAATGCAGAACACATGCACCAGCTTTCCCAGGGAGCCTCCTTCTTAGAGGAAAGGGCCAGAGCTTCCCTGAACCCAGAGAGATTCTTTGTGCTAAGGCTCAAGGAAGAGCAGGGATGAAATTCCCTTCACGCCAACAACTCAAAACGGGTTCCCGGGTCGGCCGTGGCCACAGTGCACTCCCGTCTCTCCTGCTGCTGGCTTCAGTTACCCTCTCAGCCAGGATTCCTTCCTGCAGACTTGGAAAGCCTGTGTCCCTCTGCAGCCAGGGCTGAATCTGGCCCAAGAGACCCCTTTGCTAACTGTGACTTGCTCTTGCCACAAAGCAGGAGAGGGACGGGATCCTGCCATGAAGCCCCTGAGTCTGGAAATGGAGGAGCAGCTAGGGGTTCAGTGTTGGCTTTGAACCTCTATCAGCATACAAGAGGCCGCTAAGCAAGTGCTTGGTTAGGTCCTTTTCTTTACCGTTAACCCTTAAGTCTCCAATTAAACTATTTCTTTCATGTCAGTGAGGTGATTCACTTGGTCTTTCACTGGATTCATTTTCTTCATTGATAAAATCGAAGGGTTGTATCAACTTATTATCCAGCTTCAAAATCAGAAATAAAATAGCAATGTCTATTCAGGAATTTGCAGAGGTATAGTGCAGTCATGGAACAAAGAACATAAAGGTGAATGTCAAAAAGGAGAGATAGTAGCATAGCATTTTCTCCAGCTGCATTGCCACTTTCAAATTTTGCACTTCCAATGACAATGCATTACTGTTAAATGACACTGCACCTAAAGGAAATAATGCTCCTTAGTGAAATAGCAGCAGCATCTCTGATACTCAGCACAGAAATCTACCAGAGAGACCATGGGCAAGATGACCTGTGGCTCATGAGGAAGCCATTGACCCCCCCCATACACATACAAAGAAAGTCTCCATACCCAGACTTCAAAATTCTGGGCTTTTCGGCGACAAAACCTGGCAGTTTTTCAGATCTCCTGCTGCTTTGGTTTGTCCTTTGTCCTCTTCTCATTTGTTTAAGTTTTCAGGTCCTGGATAGCAGAGAGACACAAATCCAACTCAGAAGTAAGCATACATTCCCATATGCATGTCAAATCTTCACAGTGGTGAGAAAACTGACCATCAAGGCTGTTACACCTAACACATTTCTAAACGGAGAAGGTTCCAACAGGGAAAGTTAAAGTCTGTGGCTAATGAGGAACACAGATATTCTCTTTTTGACTTCACGTTTGGAGGGCAGCCCTTTAGGCTCTCTGTTGGAAATATGACAATGTGGGTCTGATAAAATATGAGTCGGTTTCAAGCTATCAAATAGCATTATAAAATATCTGGACTAGATTTAGTTCTCCTAAAAGGTGGCAGATTGATAGAGCATGGATAAAGCAAGTCAGCTTCCGGGAATGATTGCTTCGTGAGAAACAGGGCCCTGCTTTCTCCAGAGGGACATGGACATTCCCAGACAATGTCTTAACTTGCAAAGTTCTCAGAGCATGGACGGCGACTGGTTTCCCCACTGAGGCCTCTGACAAGAGTGAGAACTTCGGTAAGAATTCTGGAATGATAAGCACCTGAGACTGGAGGTCAACAGGTCACTGCATTCTGATGAGCCAGCAGCCAGTAGGACTATCTCACAACTAAACCTCCCAGAACAAAACCATCTAGTATACTTACTGAGCCCTCTGCTCCTTAGGTCTGCCACCTCCCTGCTCTGGCTGCCTCCTTCTGACATCTTCTTCCCATGCTGACCACAGCCCCTCCTTGATGGCCTGGGCCTCCTGGGATCACCCTTTGGTGCTTTCCCATTTTTCCATCTTCCATCCCTTTTCTCACTGCTCTTCTCCATGCATTCGCATCTCATTTGCATGACTGACACAGCAAAGTAGGCATGACTTTATAGACCATCACTCTGTGGAGTGATAAAGCTGGGCAACGTATTTCAAGGATAGATGTCAACTGACTCCAAACCATTTAGGCATTGTTCATTCAAAATACCAGAGGTTGTTTTAACTCAAGACCTTCAAAAACAACAAAGAGAATAAAGGATTAGTTGACACAGACAACCTTAACTGAATAAAAAATGCACAGCTTGCTAAAAAGATCATTTACCCTTACATGCATATGTTTATAAATGTTTGCAAAGTTACAAACATACTCAGATGGAATTTCCCAAAGGTGTAACTAACTACCTCCAAATCTGTTTGGAAGCTGTTGCAGTTTAGGTCAAGAACGTCCCTCCAAAGGCCCCATGCACTCACAGGGAGAGTTTGTGGCAGGTGATTGGATCATACAGGCACAATATTCCTCAGTGGAATCATCTACAGGTAGAAGGTAGGACCTGACTGGAAGAGGTAGGTCCCTGGGGGAGGGTATATCTCCCTCCCTGGCTCCTCCCTCCTCTGTCTGCTTCCTGACCACCATGAAGTGAGCAGCTTTCCTCCACACTAGACCCTTCCACCATGCTCTTCCTGCCTCAGAGCTGGACTAAAAACATAAGCCAATATAAACCTCTGCTGCCTTGAGTTGTGGGGGTCAGGTTTTGTGTCTCAGCAACAAGAACATGACTAAAACAGAGGCCTTAGCAAAGACTGGTTAAAGGAAATGCCATGGAGACCATGCGTCCTGACTGATTTCATCCACTGAGTACAAAAAGTTCTGTTGGAATCTGCATGTTCCACGCTGCTACTTTACAAAGAAATCCCCACTCCCCCATCCCTTTCCTGTCTCTCTTTCCCTCTCCTCTCCCATTTGCCCTCCCTCTCTCCCGCATTGATGGGAGAGGTCTTGCCAGCTACCTTGGCATTTACTAGATAGGGTAATTTATGGACTAAACCTCTTGCCCACACCTCAGAAGTTGATTCCCCTATTTATTTCCTGGGTTGACTATTAAATGTTCCTTCCTTTCCCTGGTTTCCATGGATGCCTACTTGTGGTTTCAACTGTCCAATAGCTGTCTTACTAAAGGATTGTTGGTTAATCTCATCATTCCAGATACCGAAAAATCCCCAGAGCATCCTCACAGAGCAGATCTAAAGTCAGGCACCAAATCATAAGCTGGGCCACTTACCTACATCTTGAAGATTGTCCCCATCATTTTTCTTTCCACGGGACGCAAAACCATTCGTTCACACTCTGATGGGCCAAGACTCCCACACTTGCACAAAAACTCAAATCAGCCCACATATATCGATTACACTTTCTTAACAATGCACTCCACTGGCACTAAGTAATCAGATCCAGGAGCAAGCAAGGTTGCTAACAACACTCAGAATTCCTGAAAATAGCAAATGGAGCTACAGGAAGGGGAAAGAGCTCATGGAGGCCAAGCCACAGTGAATCCTGGAAAGTGGTAACACCAGACGGCCAAACTGCTTCAGCAGAGCAGCAGACTTTTACAGAGTTCATTTAAACCATTATGCTCTGTGCACTCTCTTTTTTAAAAATGATGCATCACTGCTGACAGTTGGCATGTACTGTTTTCATAGCTTAGCCTTTATAAATATTACGAGCACATATCGCAGCAGTATTGTTGTAACGCGTTACAATGATGCGTTCTCTAAGAGAGTGCCAGTGACTGGTTTATATCCTTGGTGAGGTTGCAGCATCATAACAAATGTGCTATAAATCTTTCCCAAGGTTCAGCAGTTCTTTTAAGCCAAGCATACTACATGTGAGCTGTTGGGTTCCTGGTGTTGCCCCCAACCCAACCTTTGAAATCTTTGCTTCCTCTGTGCTTTGATATATAGTCTCCAGTTGGAAGGATTTTAATATGGCCAGTGTTCTAACCAATCACCTCTAATAGAGGGCAGCCTTTGCTATAATCTGGAAATAATTTTCATCTAAATATCACCAAGAGCCATAATAAAATATGTATAAGTCAGGTAATATTGTACAGAGGCCCTGCAGCCCCACAGAGTCAGCTATGGCCACTGTGTACCAGGAGATCCCAGGAGAGGGACAGAGGGATAGTGGGGATGCTTTCCCAGGGGTGCTGTCATTGTCGGGGAGCATGGGCAAAAGCAGTCACCTTCTACAAAGGTGACTCTGCGGAGTGAGGCCACTGCGTTATCTCAGCGACTGAGATAAATGCAAGGCTTGAGGCCATGAAGTAAGCAACAAGCCTGACACAGAGGGTTGAGAAGGATCATCTCTTCCTGCTACGAACTTCCTCTCTCAGTTTGGACAGGCAGTATGGTCTTTTAGTGCCCTTCTTTCTACTGTAAGGACCCTCGCGATGGTGCTAAATTCACATTCACTATTTTGGGGACAGGTAACAATCATCTACCGTTATACTCACTTTCACCAGCTCCTGAGTCATACTCTTTATAAAAGAGCACCATCTTGGCTGTGGAGCCCCGGAATTGGGCCTACAAAATCAGGTCCCAGATGCACTGCTCCCTTCAAGGTATGATTAGTTGGAAATTGTAGGTGTAGTGAAAATTAAACAGCTGAATCCCTGGTCATTAAATCCTCATTTAACCCTGATAATCGTATACCTGAGACAAGAGGTACTTTCAGATAATCATCTCAACAGAAATTGGCTGTGAATACAAAATTGATCCATAGTCAGCTGTCCCAAGCTTCAGGTGGTAATTTTTTTGCCAAACATCAATGTAGTCTATGTCACCAAAGTCACACTTGATTCAGTTAGCAAACCCTAGAGAATGTGCTATAGAGATGCATAACCGGACTGTGGAGAAAACTTCTGGTCTTTCTTTAAGGCTCCAAATCACTTCCATTCCTAGCCAGGCTGCAGTTACTTCATTACCTTTTCCTGTGAATTATTCATACCAGAAACTAAACCTTGAGGCAGGGGTCGAGAAAACTTCATGCAAATAGGAAATGAACTCCACCTAATTGTAAGTGGTTCTCTCCTTTTCTTTGTTGTTCCCTGGAATTTCCTTTGTTTTCCCCTAGCTTAAGTGTTTGTGCATTTTAAATAGTTGGTGTTTGGGTCATTAGTGAAGCTCATGCTTTTGCTAGAGTTTACTTATTCTTTTAGGAATATATTCTGAAAACAAAAACTAGTTCCTGTAACTTTTTCACAGTGTATGTCCAAAGTCCCAAGTGAGCCGTGAGGATGTGAGTTCTGAGAAAATTTCTTTATCCACTTCTTCCTTTGGTGTGAGAATAAACTGCTATTGAAAAATGATTTCCATTGGCCAGCTCTTCCTGCTGCCACAATAATCTGTAATCTCAAAAGGCAGAGGTGCAATTCTGAAGACAAGAACTCTCTCCCTATAGCACGGTGGTTCCTCTCCTATATATTCTACTGAGTTCCATCTCTAACCATTCCTTCCTTGGAGCCCCCAGAACTTTCCTCTTTCTATCCTGGACCCTCTGGGAACACATCCTGCCTCTTTCTCACTTGGTCTTTTCCATGTTCTCTAGCCCTGTTTCTAACAGGCTACCAACACCCTCACTCAACTGACCAGAGATAGTGACAGGCATCTTGTTCAAAAGTAATAATGTCATATTCTCTATCCCCCAAGGACGTACTTCAACAGCGGATGGATCTATAGGAGATACTAAGTAAATCTTTGTGAGCTGATTGAAAAGAGCAAGGTCCCAAGAAAACACGCATATGTTTTCTTTTAATGGTCAAAATACAAAGATCACAGAAAATTAGAGATAGAAGAGAACTGTGCACATTTTTTGGACTGTAATTCCTGTAGTATATGTAGTTCAGAGGAAAACTTCAACGATTATACCATGATCCTGGGTTCAAAGTAGCCTTTTAAGTATGAGAAAGATGGGTTTGACTAGGATAGAAAAGAGGTTCATGAAGCTTCTGGAACCTCAACCAAGTCTCAGAAAATAATCTCTTGAGGAATTAGGGATAAATAAAATCAGAAACATATGGAATATATTTCCCCGTAAATACATATGAGGCTGGAAATTAAGGGGAAAGTGTTCAGCTAAAGTTATTTAGGGTTTGGCTTTCTCCACAATATCCGAAAAACAGTTCAAGATGTTAGTTGAACCCAAAGTGCAGCCATGTTCACCTTCTACTGAAAAGAGAGTGTGTGTAGCAGCTGAGGGAAGGCATGTTCAATGTCAAGTTAATCAAAAGAGAAAAAGGTATGCTGGAGCTGAAAGGAGGAGGGAAGGTTCAGATATATGCAGGAAAAGATAATTTAAAAGCTGAAGAGGCCTTCTCTAGGAAAAGGGGAGCAATGAAGCCTGAAGTCTCAGGTTCTCTGGTCTCTGAGACATGTACCCTTCTGGGCCATACAGTTTCCTTTACAAGCACCTTCTATCACTTTGGTCACCAGAGAGTCCTTCACGTATTTAAGCCATTGCACCTTGGTTATAATAGAAGGATCTTACAGGTACAAAGGATAAGTTTGGAATGAGACTGATGGGTTTTTCTGCTTGGATGGTTCAACTCCTGGAAGTCCAGACCCTGATAGAAACCCAGGACCATAGCCAGTTATGTGCAAGAGGGACAGCCTGAAGACCATCTGAGTACAGCAATGGGACCAACTTAGTCTGTGAGTCTCTGTTGTCCCTTGCAGGATTCAATGGGTGGTAAAGCTATCCCTTCACTGACTGGTCACAAAATAACTGGTTTTCTTCGGAGACCACAGGCAGCACCATATTGCAGTTTCTGCTGTACCTACTTGGTCCAGATTGATGGGAACCTTGGGTGGCCTTGAATTCCCTTGTAAACTGTAAGTAATCCTCCTTTTTTCACTGGACCTCAGGAGATAAGCAATAAACTTGGTTTGTGGCCTTCAATACTTGCAGAATCTTCAACCCTGTAAAGGGAGAAACTTTGTGTCTTGATCTACCTGTAGAAAACTAGAAAACAAGTTTCAAATCACATTAAAACAATGAGTAAGATTTTGAGATAGAAAAACAGAACCACACGGCCATGCCCTGTCAGGTACCTTTGGATTTGTGGACATGAACTTGGCTATGTTTTTGGATACTTTTTTGTTTCTATTTCTACCTGGAAATAAAGAACAACAATATCTGCTGTGCTGACTCCATAAAGGAATTGTAATGTGATTCAATTATATATAATCCATGTAAGCTTTTTGAAAGGCATAAAATTTTCTAAAGTGTTAGTCTCCAGCCTTCCTTCTACATCTCTCTTCTGAGCTCCAGGCAATCTATCTGACATTCTCTCCTGAATATTTTACTGGTACCTTATACTTCAGGGTCTGAAATGGACCTCTTAAACTTCACCTATCAATTTCTACCTATTCTGGTTTTCTCCATTTTTGTAGACAGTCTTCCCCCACTATCTCCTCCTCCACTAAACCGCAGCTCTATCATGATTCACCTGAATCACTGTAAGAGCCAACCATTAGTCCCACTGCTTCTTCTCTTGCCTGGGACTCATCTACTTCCCCACACTCCCACCTCCACCCTTTCGCATCATTCATTTCTCTTCACTGCATCCAGAATACCCTTGAACTTTAGTATGTGATTCCCACTGTCAGCTTGCCTCAGGAGGCTTTTCACAAGCTTCCCAGGGACTTGAAGAAGTAGTGAAGAACATAGGAAGTCAGAGAAGGCTCCACTCTTGACACTTAGGATGTGAGACCTAGCAACTTAGAAAATGGTCTTTCACTGTGGGACACACACACACACACACACACACACACACAAAGCAAATACACCCCAAAGGTCCACAAAGCTGTAGGACACAAAGCTCTGAAGGAAGACTGGTACTTGGGACTTTCTTGGCTGGGAGTCTTCACTGGACACTCTAACAGACAGAAGCCCCATTAAGAGAGTTTGTGTGTGGGTGTGTGGGTGTGTGACTGCTTATTTGTGCAATATTTGTGTCTGCCATCTGTTACCCAGCTGTGATTTCAAGAAGGGAAAGGGAAGGAAATAAGTACAGCATAACGCGCTTGAAAGCAAGATGGGTTCTTTTCCATTTGTACATCTTATGATACTAAGTATTTTTAATAGTCCAAAAATATCTCTCTAAAATGTGATTGTTTTATTAACAACTTAATACTATACCTGAAAAATCCTCAAACTAGTTTACTAAGCACCTGAAAAGTTTATGATTAACAAATGTGTTTGAGATTTGGAGTACACGCAACTCTGTAACATCCATATGCAAATCCTTGGCACAGTGGATTATCTAAGACAAATTTTTAATTCAAAACTTATTTCCTCTACTCCATTCCTGATCCATGTTCAGGAAAGACAAATTAATTTTAAACATTTTCTAAATAAGATATACTTAGGAAAGATAAATCTATTGCCAGAAATAGTCTATAAAATTTTGCAAAGCTAAATATAAATACTTTCTGAATTACGTGCTATTTATTAGGTCATAATTTTAATGCTTTTGACCAGAACCTGCTTCAAAACCTTTGAAGTAAAAATAAAATAAAACGTGATTTTGAAAATCAGTCATACATTATAAAACAGGATGAAACTAAAATATTTCTAAACATTCAAAGTTTTTTTAATTACCTGCATTAATTCTAAAGACCCATATAATCTTAACCTTCCCCTATCAATTTCCTCCTATGCCATCGTTCCCCATCGAAATTTAACTTACTTTACAGAAGACTTACATGGAGTTAACTATCCTTAAATGCTCAATGGCACTTGCACTGATCTCTAAAAATTTCATAGATATGACCTGGTGTCAAATATGTTTATTGAGCTCTCAGCTGCAGAGGGGTTTGGTGATTTGAGCAAAGTTACACAAGCATAGGCTAGGGAGGATTGTGTTGAGGGTCACAGCACTTAGAAATTTGTCCCGCCCTCTCTATATAATATATTCATAACAGCCAACTGTACCATTTAATTTCTTAGATGTTCAACTAAAAAGGTGAAAATACCAAAGCAGTTGTTTTCTTCAAAATGCTCTCCAAGTTCTATAAGACCATGATCCAGAACTTTGATTCATCTGCAGGATAATCTGTATTGGGGAAGCTCTTTCTGGAGTGTTGTAGTCAAGAGTTTACAGGGGAATAGACTTAATATAAGACACATAACTTATACAATTGTTTTATAATATTCACCAGAAGAATCAAATTCAGTAGAATGCAAGAAAATTGTCCACACATGAGAGACCAAAAGAGTCCAGTTGAGGGCCTGGATCCTATGACAATGTCTCATGCAAGTCTGTATCAAGGACCTGCACTGGGAAGGTCCAAAGGTCAGTGGAGGAAGTCAGAAAGTCTGCGCCAGCAGGGTGAAGAGTCTGTGCCAACAGGCTGAGAGGGCACTGGAGCCAAGAAGTGATGCTCAAGTAAGGACCAGAACTCCCCTGAAAAGAACTGCAGCAAACCTCAGTGATAGCAAGAACTTGAGCTCCTCCAATGATGAGAACAAGTTCATATCAGAAAAGCCAGCATGAGAAACTTCTCTAGGAGAATCAATAGCACACCATCTTCCCTTCTAGTTCTCTTTTTATACTGTTGGCAACAATCCTCAGGTGGGCCTTCCACGCCCAGCACCACACCAATTCAGTTCAGTTGGACACCACAAGCAGACCACCAGTCGATCCACCACAATCTATCCCTAGTCAACTTGATAACCAGACACATCTCCTTAAACCATAATCTCCAGTGGCAGAATTGTGAAAAGTTAACATGTCTTGGTCTATTCAGATTTACATTAATATAATAATTACATATATAAATTCTTATTACAATCATTTCCACACCAATCTCCTGCCAAAGCACACCATAGACCACCTGGGATCCAGCAGCCATTCCAGTCCTTCTCGATAGACACCTCCTGAATCTCATTTTAACCGGCAGCATTTCCATCAGTGCTGTGATTCTACAGGCTCTTACAGAGTCCCCCATATAGTTTACAGAATACAGGGGCTGCCTCATCAATCAGGCAACATCACAGCAATGACCCCACTCTCCTGATACCAATTACTGTCTCAGTTACTTTTCTCTCATTGCTGAGACAAAATACTTGACACCCAAGGTTAAAGGAGGAAAGGTTTATTTAGTTCACAGTTTGTGAAGTTTTTAGTTCATAATCAGCTGGCTCCAAGGCAGGGTGGCACATGGCAGAAGGGCAACATTCTTGGTGGTGAAAGACAGCAAAAGCAACAAGAGAGAACGAGAGAGAGAAACAAGCCTCTATCCCTTATATTGTATCTAGTTTACCTGGATTAGAACAGTGCCAATCCACTCAATGAAATGACTCAGCAATCATCCACCCTTAATCCCAGCACCCATAACCCCAGCATTGCACTATGAATCAATCACACACTCTAGACTCAGCCACCTCTGAAAAAACTGTATGACCCCATAAGACTTTGGGGGGACATCTAGACACAAACCATAACACGGAGTGATTCCATTTGAAAAGAGAAACTAAATTCACAGCAAACTTTTGGAGCTGAAACGCAAGGCTTGAAAGGGGATTGCCTTTTTTCAAAAAGCTAAAAATTACTAAAAGAGGTTTATTTTATCTTACTTTAAAGTGGGGATTATAATTGCAACTATCAATTTCATTTTGGAACCAAGAATGAAACAAGTTGACTTTGTCACATAATTTTTCTGCCGAATTTTATCATAGCATAATAACACATTACACTATCCTTTGCTACCATAAAAATAATGCAATATTTTAGGACTTCATTGTTTTCTCAAGGGCCCCCTTAATCATTTGATTTTTCAAACATTTCTGATGAATTTCTATTTTATCATCATTTTTCTCTTTTACTTATTGTTTGTTTTTCCATTTGCCCCATTCCCTTCCGTCAAGTTGCATGTGATTCAAACAATTGTCACCATCTCTTTTGTCAGCTTCAAAAAATCCCACATCTTCTGCAAGATTTGCAACTTTATTTTCCAATAGGTTTGCCAACTAATGTAGTTGGCAAGTCTAGTGTTAATTGGAGGAGAGATTTTTTAAGTGTTGAGGATAATTTTGTAAATAACATTAGTGAATCTTTCCACATTGCGATAACTTATATTCCTCTGCATAATTTGTAATGGAAGGGACACAGATAAGGCAGTGTTGTATTTGTAAATTCTAAAATCTATTTCTTTCGTCTATGCAAACTCATCTAATGCAAAAATCGAAGATGTTTCCTGATTCCTGACCCCTTATTCCTATAGGAAAACAAATGCTACACGTTAGAAACACAATACTAACATTAAAGGAATTATTCTTACTTGAAAAATTAACAAATTAAAGACTTAACAAAATAATGCTGTACCAACCCCCCAATCAGCTCTTTGCTATGACAGTGCTAGTATGATTTGAACAGGTTTGTGTCCCCCCGGGGTGACTGGAGGCTGAACCCACAGATTGACGTGGTTGAAAGACAGAACTTTTGGGACGTGGAGGCTGGTGGGAGGTCCTTAGATCACAGGGGTAAAGGTGATTCTCCTATACCCGGTGGTTGTTGTTTTAGTCACTTTTCTCATCCCTGAGATCTAATACCTGGCACCCACAAATTAAAGCAGAAGTTTATTTTGGCTCACAGTTCAGGAATCTTAGTCCTTGCAAGTACAACCAACTCCAAGACAGGGATGGAAGGGTGCAAGGGCCTAGTAGAGGAGAGCTCATGGTGGCCAGGAAGCAGAGAAAAGCTGGAGAAGCCAAGGAAGGAGATATGTCCTTCCAGGCAATGGGCCCAATGACCTGCCTCTAACCATGCCCCTCCTTCTAACTGCAAAAGAGCTGTAGCATCCCCATAATCCAATCACCCTGCACCTTCCCGCCTCTGTGTGCATGAGGTTTTGAGGGGATAGTTCAGATCCAAAGCACAAGAGTAGTCCCTTTGCCACCCCTTGTGTTCTCCTGAGAGGATGTTATAAAAGAAGTGAGCCAGGCCCCGCCTGTTCTCTTTCTCTCTCCTGTTTTAAATATGACCCCATGCTCCTCTATCCACTCCTGCCATTGTGCACCACTACCCGCTGCCCTTACCAGAAGCCAAACAGATGCAGCCATTCAGTCCCAGACTTCGAACCTCCAAACTGATCTAAATAAACCTTCTCTCAAGTTACTGTCTCAGGTATTATGTTGTAGTAATGAAAAGCTGATTTTAACCAGCCCATAGCAAAATTGTGATAACTGCCTTCACAAAATATTTCTCAGTAAGAAATATTCCTCTTTTAGAATATTCTTGGTGGCAAAATCCCTGATATTTTTATGTGAAAGCCCATTTATCAGGTAATAAGGCAACAGATCATCCTAGAAGGAACCTCAGTTTAGGATAATTTGTTTCTGAAAAAAAAAAAAGTGTCTCATTGTAGCTTGTCCATAGCACAGAAGAGAGAAATACATTGAGTTATTGAAGCTGGAAGGCATCTTTTAGAATATGTAATAAAAACGAGTCAACTTGCAGTAGGTATTTGTTCAGCCATGTCTATGATTCCGCAACTCCTCTGCAGTCTCTGTATTTTGTCTGCAGATGTGTCCTTTGGCCCCAAGATGGAGCCATAATATTCAGCTGATGTAATGATTCCAAGTATGAGTTTCTGAGCCAAGTTCTCCTTTTACTCATGCTACTACTTCCAGACAGTGTGCTCCATCTGGTTGAGAGATAAACCCAGAAAAGAGGAATGGGAAAATGTGGACGATCAAGCATCAAGGGAGAGAAAACAAAGAGAAAGATGAGTCATCCAGGTGGTTCCTGCTGTGGGTGACTGGAGAGCTCATGGTCCCCCAGGCTTTCAGAGAAATGCCATGGTTGTGCCTGAGAGTCACCTGCCTGGGGACAGTTAGGGAAACATCCCATCAGTTCCATGCACTGACCCAGGGTTGCCTGTGAGGCCTGGCCTCCCACACCTCCAGATGGCACACAGAGTGGGTTTCCAAAGGTAGCTCTCTCACCCTGCACCAGCAAGGCCTGGCACAGGAAGCAGTAGGCCCATGTTGTAGCAGAGGAGAGACATCGTCAAATCTGGCCAACGGGAAGCTAACTGCAGCTGGAGTTGAAAGGTAGGCTGTGAGCAAGGAAGAGACAAAGTCACTTAGAGGAACAGCAAAGGGTACCAGCGGGGATCAATTTTGGTGTTGCTGGGGATGACAAGGAGGACAGGTATTGTTATGGTTGATACATTGTGTCAACTTGAGAACTTTAGAAGTTTAACTGAGAGACTCAGCAGGGAACCAAGGTTCCTACTTTGTAAATATCCTCATTCTGTGCAAAGGAGGGCAAGGACATTTTGTGAGTGTTACACTCCCACCGAAGAGGGGTGGCCTGTATACAACATAAGGGAGGAGAGGAGGCTTGCTTTTCCCCCTTTTGCTCTGGCTGCTGCCTTGAAGTATTGCCCCAGTGCCATGCCACTCTGCCTTGGAGCCAGCTGATTATGGACTGAAATCTCCAGAAACTGTAAGCTAAATAAACCTTTCCTTGCTTCACTTTGGGTGTCTAGTGTTTTGTCCCAGCAACGAGAGAAAAAATAACCAAGACAGGTATCTTTGTAGTACTTATGTATGGTGACACTTGGGCACAGGCAAGACACCCCAGACACATACACACTCCTTTACACTATTCTATACTGTCTTCCAAATGCATTCTCAGCCTGATCATTACTGCTGTGTAGGAGGACAAAGCTGGAAGCTTATTGCCTCAGTCCATTTGGGCTACTATGACAAAACACACCAAACAGTATGGTTTATAAACAACAGAAATTTATTTCTGAGTCTTGAAGTCTGGGAAATCCAAGATTGAAATACTAACAGCGAGGGTTTGATTCCTTCATAAATGAATGTCTCCTTGCTGTAACCACACAGGGGAAAACGAGCTTCCTTAGGCCTTTTTTTTTTTTTTTTATAAAACCACTGATCCCACCGATGAGGGCTTTTCTCTTGTGATCTTACCACCTCCAAAAGGCCTTGGTACCATCACCTTGGTGTTAGGATTTCAACATATGAATTTGGGGGGGACAGAAACACTCAGATCATAGTGCTTGCTTCAAAAGTACACTAACCTGGCCTTTCCAGGACTCTACAGGGCTTCAGGCCATTTCTGATCCCTATTTCAGATACTAGTAGAGAATATGGCTCAGGAGGCACTGTCTAGGTAATAACATTTTTCTCTGTTACTGACAGCTCTTAATTCTTTTGCTTATTCTGTTAGTCATTTTCTTTGTTTGTTGGTTGGTTTAAACCCCACCATACTCTGAAACTTTCTTGAGGTGTCAATGCCTATATTCTAAAGTGAAATTCTACTGCTGCCTTTGTCCCTGTGTGCACCTGCAGAGGAAAGTTCATCTAGGGCTATACTCTGGGGAAGCAGGAGTTTAAGGCCAAGCACAGTTAGTGAATATATTCACCTATGACACCAACATTCACCAGGCACTGGTACAAACAATAAACTACTATTCCTTCTTCAATGTGTTCATAGTCCAGGGTAGGGAAGAAAAGCAGGCCAGTAGAGAGAACATTATAACTAGGAAGGATGAGATCGATGAAGTGAGCTTTGAAAGTAACCCACTCAGATTTAGAGCAAGAAAGCAAGATGGGCTGAGTTGTGCCTGGGAGGAAGTAGCAAGGGACTCGAGGAACAGAAATGCTGGAGATATCTGAAGGTCACCAAGATACATCATGCTAGACCTTGAGTAATATGCTGAACAGTCACAGAGACACAGAGAACTGTGCAAGAGACCCAGAATCTGCCCACTTCTTATCAGCTGTCTAAGCCATCATTATCTCTGCCAGTGGCCTCCTGATGTTCTCCTTGCTTCCACTCTTGCCTACTGCAAGGTCCTCTCAACACATCACCCACTGTGGTCTCAGCAATTCAGAACCCCTAACAGCTCTACCACTCACTCAAAGTCAAAGTCAACATCTCTCAGTGGCCAGCAGCCCCATGGTATGCACCCCAAGGCCACATTCCCATCATCTCCTGCCATCACTCAGCTGCAGCCACTCTACCCTATTACTCCTCCTGCGGCAGGGTGGGGACACTCCATCCTGCTTGCCTCACCTGGAATTCCACCCTCACCTCAACACAAATCGCTGCTCAAATATCTCTTTATCAGCAAGGTCTTCCGCAGCCAGACTACACGGGAAACATCAAATTCCTTTCCCTCTACTCCTACTTATTCTGTTTCCCTCATCCTGCTTTACTTTCTTCCCTATCATTCCTCATTCTCTGTCATATTTTTGTTCTGACTGTATACACATACTTTTAGCTTCATAATGTTAAGTGAGAAATGTTGTTTATCATCTGTCTCCCCCTACTAGAATGTGAGATCCAAGGGGGAAGGCACTTTATTCTCTGCTGTATCCTCATTTCCCAGGTCAAAGTAGTAAGTCAGTAAGGATTTGATAGATGAGTATATTACGTCCATCACTGTGACAAAAATACCTCAATAAGTCAACCTATGAAGAAAAGGCTTATTTTAGTTCATGGTTTAAGGGTCTTCAGGCCATGGTTGCTTGGTTCTATTGCCTTTGGGCCTGTGGTGAGGCAGAATGTTATAGTAGGGAGAACGTGGCAGAAAAAAGTACTCAGTTCATAGCAGCTGGGAAGTGGGGGGAGGGTTGTAGGAACCCCAATATTGCCTTCAAGGACATGCCCCCAATGACCTATCTCCCTTCCACTAGCCCCCACCTCCTAAAGGCTGCACCACCTCCCAGTAGCACCACAAATTGGTGACCAAGCCTCCAATACAAGAGAGTCTTTGGGGAACATTTACAATCCAACCCATCACAGTGAGGAATGAGCGACATGCAGCACTATTCAGGAATGAATAAAGACCAAGAAGTCCAAGTGGAAGAACATCCAGTTACTCTAGAGAAGAAGAGGCAAGGCCAGAAATTAATGATGGGACAAAAAGGAGAGAGAAAGGACAGAGAGTAGAGGTGTTTGGGAGCTAAATTCTATACATCTCAAGACTGCCAGAACATGGGGTGAGTGGGTAGTCAGGAGAACCCCTGGTTTGTGGGAGGAAAACAGAGGGGCATCCTCCTCTGACACCAGGAGAACAGGGGCGGATGGGGCACAGGGAAGGCAGAGGAAAAAGAGCGCTGACAGCCTCTAAGGAACCATGTACGGAAAATGTTTGCGAAAATTTGGGAAGAGGTAAAAGCTGCCATGAAGACTATTCAGATAAAGCTCTCAACACTATGTAGTGACAGACACTGAGGATAGTCCTGAGTCAGAAAAGGAGCCACGCCGGAGCAATAAGAGGCGCAGAAGTCCCATTGCCCTGGCGTGAACCCAGCGTGTAGTGAATGTAGACTGGCACTTGTAACACAACCCACAAAAGTGATTTAACCTCTTTGCTCCAGCTTGCCCACTGGAAAAAGGAATGATCAGGTTCAATCCCACCCAGATGTGATGCAGCTTAAATAAGATCACCCTGTCTGAGAGTGGCACAGGGTTGAAGGCTGGTGGATCCTGATCTTATAGGACTCCGAGTTCTTATAATTTGGAGACTAGAATACAAAATGAAAGCAAATATGTACTTAGGATGAGAAAAGGAATCACCACAAATTATACATTTTAAGTTGACAAATTCCACTTGCATCACAAAGCACAGAAGATGACCCAATGTTTTTATTAATGAATTGTCTATCACACTTCCATAATATTTTCTCCTATATTATTGCCGCACAGTCTTGATCATATCTTTGTATGATGATGACTTTGGGATGATTTTTATAGTGAGAATAAAAGCTAATTTGGTCTTTAAATGGTCAAACAGGTTTTTTTTT
>RJWT010017665.1:0-19236 GCA_004365215.1 Cuniculus paca | reverse complement strand
GCGAGCCAAAGCAGAAATAAGTCACTATTCAATCACCTTAAGTAGATGTTCCACTCCATGGGGTGCTTCGGAGCAAATGTTTAATCTATCGGCTTCCACAGCCCTCCGAGTTGCTGCTTCACCGTATAGATTTATGCTTAGGCAGCGAGAACTTTCTTTAATGCAAACCTGAAGAAAATATATATTACATTTACTCACCTCTCTTCTCCCCCATCAAGTAGGCCATGTTCCCAGATTTTGCTAGGTTGTAGGATTCTGGGTTCCCTCTTAAGACACTTGGTAGCCTGGGTCTAAGCCGCCAAGTGTGGACAGACTTTTCTGTGATGCCTAAAAGAGGTGGTGCCTGAGACTGTGGGGAGGGAACAGGACTGAGAATCCTCACACTGTGCCTTCTGTGCCTCAAGGAGGTGGAGATGGGGATCTTCAACCAGCATCTCTCTCCAGTCCACCACCCCAACACACATGCACGCATACACGCACACATGCGTAAGCGTGCACACACTCCTTTAGCAGTGAAACACCGGCGGGCGCTGAGAGTGAATTATCATATTATTAGGAAAAAGATGTTTGCAATTGGGGAGTTAGGTGTCTCTATTTCTTCCCTCCCACTTAGTGGGTATTACACAGTGTTACCTTGTGATGCCACAAAACTGCCCGAGATGTCTTCCAACTCTCTACAGAAGTTTCATATCACAACCACATCTGTCCTGGTATCCCTTCAGTACCTGGTTGTGTTCATCTGTGGGTGGCCCTAAGAACCCAATCTGACCATTTTGCTCCTTCTAAAAGACTGAGAAGCCCTTTGAGGAGCCACGCAAGCTCAGGCTCGGGGCAAACCCAAAGCAAAGACCACCCCTGCCTTGCCCTCGCGCCTTGAAAGCGCTTCTGAGACACCCAGTCCTGAAGGCTCTGCTGAGGTACACAGCAGGCTCTGGGGCCACTGGACAGAGGGGTCGGAAACGGATATTTATAGAGAGGTGACCTTTCGTCCTCTCCCTTGGGTTTCAGGTTTCCCTGGGTTCTTTCCTCTTGCCTACGGAAGAGGAGGAGGGGAAAATGTCAGCTCTCAAGGGGGGCTAAGAGAAGCAGCCTTCCTGCACCCCTCAGGTCAACCTGTGATTGCGCGCCAGGCCACAATGATAGTTTGGGCTGGGCTGCACTTGGCGAAGTTGGAGCAATGCTTTGGGGGTTCCAGACAAAAGCCTGAGGGATCGCATAGACAGCTACTGCTGCAGCCCCCAAGCCTCCCCAGGGTTCCCACAAGAGAATTCCTCACAAGGTAACCCCAGATTGCAATGGGGCAGGGAAAGCTGGCAAAAGGCCTTGCAGAACAAAAAGAGGTTGGCCAAAAAAGGTACACGCTGTGCTTCTCAGGAGCAAAACATCACTGGAGGGATTGAAGGGACTCCTGAGAGCTTGGGAGTGGTCCGGTAGGGTGAGGGTAACTAGGAAAAGCTCCAGATGAGTGAATTTCCAGCTGGGATTGAAAGAGGAGAGGGGAAACATCAGGTGACCCATTCTGCTAACATGTTAAGTAAACCTGCAGCCAGGGACAGGGGGGCTTAGGAAGCTAAGTATAGTACCCGAAGGAATCCCGGGGCTGGGTCCTCAAACACATCCATCTCTGCAGTGGAAATTCCACTTGACAGCAAAAGACATGGCAACTCGGGTGGAAAAAAGTTGGCAATGGGGGAGGGAATCCTGGAAGGAAATTGGTCAAGTTTACTCAGCTCTGTGGCATCTGCTGCTCATGTTTAAGCAGCCAGGGCCTTGGGACACCAGGGATTCCCCTGCAGCCCGGGGAGCCTGGTGAGCTTTCTGGGGAAAGGGAAGGAAGGAAGATAGGCAGTGGGAGTTAGTGTGCTGCAGGGGAATCTTCAGGGGCAGGAACAGAGATGACACTGGGGGGCGGGGCGCCAGGTCTCACACCTGCTAGGCAAGTGCTCTACTGCAGAGCTATACCGCAAGCCTCTCTAGACCCTCTCGTTTTTCCTCTGCATATTCCTGCCAAGCTTTTCAAAACACCTGGACTTTTCCTGCTGCTTTCATTTCTGGATCGTGCTTCTCCACCTTGAAGCTAGTGGATACTTATGCTATACATCACCAACTCCGGTGTCCTTTTTTAGTTTCAGGCTTTTTTTCCCCAACCACACTCCACTGGTCCAGTGCTGCCACACTGATCTCCTGTGGACATTGCTTTTATTGTTTGTGTGTGTGTGTGTGGCACCGGGGATGGAACTCATGACCTCATGGTTGCCAGGCCGGCACTTAAGCCACTGAGCTAAATCCCCAGCCCTGTCTTTTAGGTTTTTTGTTTTTGTTTTTGTTTTTTTCCTACTCAAGAACTGCAAATAGTTCTCACCTGCCTCTTGAATTAAGGTAAAACTTTCAAGACCCTCTAACACATGTGCCCTACTCTACCTGTCTACGTTTGCAGTCTTCTAAAGTCTCCCTTTATTTATGAATTCTTGGTCCAGCTGCAGTCTAGATGCTAGAGGATAAGCTTCCAGGAAAGTAGAGGCAAAGTTTTTCAAGATTCTGAGATGACTCAATACTGTATACAGCTTAATTATTCCCAGGGTACCCTTGGGGAGTCTTGTCACACAGGCACATACTCTTGGATGCTAACCATGTGACACCAGAAAGAAAAGAGAAACAGTCAACAGGACAGCATGTTTCTACAAGACACAGGCCATGCCATGCTCAAAATGCAATGTACATGAGCTACAAGGAGGAGAAATAAAAGCATGAAATGTTGTGCAAAATCTTTGTCTTGCTCGGTCATAAGAAATTTAGCATGCTTGCTGCTTGATAAAATTGCTTTTTGAGCACTGCTTCTCAAACGTGGCCACCTATCATTATCATCTGGAGAGATTTTGTTTTTGGCTTTACAAATGCTGGTGCCTGGGACCCTTCTCCACACGTCTTGGTCTCATTGGTCAGGTGTGGGGCCGAGGTGCTGGTGTTTTTAAGCAAGCTCTATGTGACTCTAAGCAGGCCTGGCCAGGTTAGAGATTCACTGGTGTAGCAGTTTGGGTGTGCTGCGTTGGGAGAGATGGCAGAAACAGTGTTTGGAGACCCTTCCTAGTAGGATGACCAGAGTGTAAACTCTCCTCTTCTCCAGATAAACACTTCCGGGCTCCTTCCTGCCTTTTTCTCACTGACACTCACGCAGGAAAGGCCTGCTTACGTAAGAGTCAGTGCATCTTGGAGATCTACCTACTCCAGGCTGGTTCTAGCAAAAGCAACTCATCCTTCTCTCTTCTGCCCCATCCCCTTATCTCCTTGGCCTCCAGGGAACGGCTGCCTGTCAACTTCTTCAAGTTTCAGTTCCGGAACGTGGAGTACAGTTCTGGGCGGAACAAGACCTTCCTCTGCTATGTGGTGGAAGTGCAGAGCAAGGGAGGCCAAGTACAGGCCTCCAGGGGGTACCTGGAGGACGAGCACGCCGCTGCGCATGCGGAGGAAGCCTTCTTCAACAGCATCCTGCCGGCCTTTGACCCAGCCCTGCGGTACAACGTCACCTGGTACGTTTCCTCCAGCCCCTGTGCAGCTTGCGCTGACCGCATCATCAAAACCCTGGGCAAGACCAAGAACCTGCGCCTGCTCATTCTGGTGGGGCGGCTCTTCATGTGGGAGGAGCCAGAGATCCAGGCCGCGCTGAGGAAGCTCAAGGAGGCTGGCTGCAGACTCCGCATCATGAAGCCCCAGGACTTCGAGTACATCTGGCAGAATTTCGTGGAGCAAGAAGAGGGTGAATCCAAGGCCTTTGAGCCCTGGGAGGACATTCAGGAGAACTTCCTGTACTACGAAGAGAAGTTGGCAGACATCCTCAAGTAGGCGCTGGCCTTGGCCTCCTGTGAGTTCACCCGGTTCCACGGTACTAGCCGCTAACTTGGGCAGAGGGCATGAGGTGTACAGGACGAGTCTGACATTGATTTGTCTTTGGAAGGACTGCATTTCTCTCTCTGCTGTGGGTTGATTGTAAAAAACATTTCAGAACCCTGCTTCACTTTCCTCTTTCCTTTAAATCCCTGTCCCTAAGTCCCCTTTTATCTCCTCTCCTACCTTTTCATTTCAAACTAACTTCCCCCTAACTTGAGATACCCAAGGTTAATGGAGATCCTAAAGCTCGTAGACAGAATAACCCTTGTAAGATTTAGATGGCGCGAGGGCCTGCTGCTGGATAACAGCAGAGATGTTTAAAGCCCTAAGCACACCCCTGGACACATGCTCAGGTGTACCCGGGGCACCTTCTAGATACCTTGCTCCCGAATCCACTTGCACTCTTAACCTCCATGTTTTCTCTACTACAGGATTTTCATCCTTAAGGGGCAACTCTTTGATCTTTGGTTAATTCTGAAATCCCCACGTGGATTTGTATTCAACTTTTGTTTTTGGCCAGACCTGCTTTCATGTTTTCAAACAAATGGTTATGCTTTGAGGGAGATCAATAATTGTGTGAATGCATAATGCAAGAGCATTTTCCTTACCGAGAAGAGCTCAACAGCTGAACTCATGGAGAGGCGAAATGGAAGAACTAGGGTAACACAGCAACAAGCCAGTTGATATGGGATTTGTGAAAGGGTTAAAAAGATGTTTGTAAATGAGGTGGCAGCTCAGAAGTAGCCTCCTACAGATATCGGAAGGTGATAGGAGAGCTGGAAGTAAAGATTAGCTATTTAGACAAATAATTAGGACACAATTAAGGCCAATTTGGCCTCTTGCTGAGGATAAATTAGACTTTCAGAGAAACAGGCCAATTATCCTCAGGAAGAAGGGTAAAGGATCCTTTGTGATCTTCTTTGGAATTTCATCTGTTCTAGTTTGCGCCCACGGAAACACTGCGACCAAACTGAGCCCTTTGTAAGGCAAGAATTACTGATCATACCTCCCCTATCTGTGGCTTTAATTCTGGAACAAGTCACATATTAATAAAACATGAAAACAGCACGCCTCCACGAATGTAATGCAATTTATTTTTGGTGTTTCTCATGCCTAATACTCTTAAGAGAAGATGCTGCTTCGCAAACAGGCTGAAGAAATACCGATGCGTCGCAGGCTGATGCAGGCAGGTGTTTCCTACTAGGCAGGCACACAGCGTGGCTGACTATCCTCAGGCTGAGGGCTTGACCAGCCATCAAGACACGATCTACACGAAGTCATTTCTAAAAGGCAGCAGGACCTGGCCCCTGACCCCAGAGGGCCTATGGTAGGGTAATACCACGTGACATTCTGCTCACATATAGAAGCGACGAGCAATAGTAAAGGCAGATTTTCTGAGTGATTCTGAAAATACAAAGCTTACCTTTTTAAAGTGCTTTAAAGAACTTGTAAGTAGGTATTATAATTATAAACCCAGTAGAGACTACAGAATGACAACTGGCAGGTTAATTTTAACACAACCATACTTTTTTTTTTTTCTGTTTTTCTTTTTGAGACGTGGTTTCACTAAGCACTTCTACCTTGAATTCACTTTGGAGTCCAGTCTGACCTCGAACCCTGAGCAATGCTCATGCCTCAGCCTCCAAAATGCTGCATGTGCCACATGCCCAGCTTTATACTTTCTTCTTAAACATCTTTCATGGACCACTTCTTCCAGCTACCTAACTAGCAAGTCCTCAAACATTTTATTTTGGTTCAGTTTTCTCAGGCAATTTTTTTTTTCCCAATTAAAATTAAGCATTCAAGGAGGATTTCAAAGATCTTTTGATTTTGGATAAGGATTGTAACTGGTGTTAACTGAAGTAAAAGAAATAAACCAATTTGAGAGAAAAGTTCATTTCTAAGTCAGATTTTTTAAATATAGCATATTATTGAGCATCTCCCTTTAGTGTACAACACAGCTGTCTCTGAGGCCAGAAACACTCCTTCCTGCCCCAAGCTGCTCTTGCTCCTGAAGGGAAGGTGAAAATGTACTGAGTTTTAATGGCATAAAATACAGTTGTAATCTAAAAGCCCGAAACAACAACCATGCTTAATTAAAATAACCCCACGAAGTGAGTATCTGTTAAATAAAATGTGCCTCGTATCTCTTAGTACATATTTTGTTTTTAATAACAATGTTTAACCATATATTTGAATCAAGAGAACGGAACTAAAGCAGATCTTTTCTAGCACTTTTTCTGTGTGAACCAAAACAAAGCATAAATAAAAGAAACCCAGTCCTGGGTCAGCCAGGGACCACGGGAGATAACGGGGAAATTCAGGGACCGGATGGGGAAGGTACCCAGAAACTTAGCTCAGGAGCAAACTGGTAGCTGTGTGGGGTGGGAGCTCTCGGTAACGTGCTGTCCATGTTCTCACAAAGGTCTGCCTGCTGCCACCAACGAACAGCAGGGACACGTATGCCGCCTGGGACACACCTGTCTTCCCGACACCACTGGAGCTGGATGGCACCCGGCACCAACCCATCCTACTGGACAAGGCCCTCAGCAGATTCCAAATACACTTCTCACTGCCGCGATTCATTTAGAATGTGCCTCTCTCTAGACCTGCTGCCAGGAAGATGGCAAGTGAGTGGCAAAGAGAAAAGCACCAGGCTCCTGAGGGCCCAGGGTCTTCCTGACTCCCGGCGCGGCTGCTTAGGCAGAGGCCTCAGGCCGAAGGTACAGAGCTTTGAATGTGTCCAGAAGCGCATTTTATGTTCAGTTGGGCTGTTTTGTTGTTTTTTTAAAGACAGCAACATCAATAAAAGAAATAGTGTGGTTTTTCTGTGGCCTGGTTTCTTAAGGAATGTAAGCACCTGGAAGTGACCGTGGACAGCGAGTCCCTGGCCTAGCGATGTCCTAGGCTAAGAACCAAGCCATGGCATTAAGGGAAAGCAGATTAAACCAGCTGGTGTGGTGGCGCACGTCTATCATCCCGGCACCAGGAGTCGGGCAGGAGGATTGCTGTGAGTTCAACACCTGCCTGGGCTAAACAGTGAGTCACCGCCAGCCTAAACAACACAGTAAGACCCTGTCTTGAAAACAATGGCCAATTAAACTAGGACTTGTCTAGACAACACAGGAACATTCTCATGCATACTTCCCAGCATCCTGACCTTTCAAATGTATCTTCCCCTGAGATTACTTGCAAATGAGAGCTTGACCCTCTCTGAAGAAGATAAGGCAAAGGATGGAACTAAAAGCACAGGGAATGTTAGAAGAGAGCCACACCCCAATTGCCAATTAATAATGAGCTTCTGATTAAAGAAAGGAAGGTGGAAAGGAGGAAGTTCCATGTCTGAATATATACTGCGGAACAGTCTGATATGTGGTCCTGCATAGCGATGGGCAGGAGGACGCCCGGAGTCTCATTTCGTGTAAGGTCTGCCTTATGAGAAAAATTTCACAGAATTTTTGGGTGTTTGCCAAACTCTAACTGGGTTTCCAGGAATAATGCTCATTCTGTTTATCGGGCCATGCCTCGCTCCCCCAGGCCACCCAGGTGGCAAGTCACTGGAGTTTGACCCCGCGCCTACCTGCACTGACAAAGCACTTTATCACGTCCCTGAGGAGTCCCAAAATCCCACTCATAGCCAAACCTGGATGAGATGAGGTTTTGTTAAAAGAATGAAGGCTCATACTCCATGAAAAAAATTAACTGTAATCGATTTAAAAAGTAAAGGAAGCAGGGCCGGGGATCTAGCTCAGTGGTCTAAGTGCCTGCCCAGCAAGCGCAAGGTCGTGAGTTCAATCCCCGGTGCCGCAAAAAAAAAAAAAAAAAGTAAAGGAAGCCTAGAAACCAATGTTTTGACCCAACTGTTCAGATTTATTTACACAGGGCCTGGGGGGTGGACCTTAGAGGTAAAGCATTCGCCAAAAATGCACAAGGCCCTGGGTTCAATCCCAAACATGACGAAAACATTTTTTTTTCTGCGTAGAGTTGAATAAACTACTTCAATTCTCTGTCAACTTTCATTTTCAATTCTGTGCAGACATTCCCTCCTTTCTTCCCTCCAATTCTATTTCATGCCAACAGAAGCTAAGTGTTAAGAAAAGCCACAGCCTAACACTTCGCTAGCGAAGCTGCCCTGCACTGCTCCAGCACCCAGTGCCAGAGCTTGTCTGCTCCGCACACGGACACAGAGCAAAGGAGGTTTGGAAACCACCGCCCGGATCAGGCTGAAATGGGCTGAAACCACCGCCCGGATCAGGCTGAAATGGGCTAAGAACTCCAGGTTAACGTCTGAAGGTTACACTTAACCAGGGCTTTCCTAACAAGCCCCCTCCTAAAATCCAGCTGTTCTTTTACACTAGGGAATGCAGCCGACTGGCACTCACTCCAGAGAAAAAATCAGTAGCCAGTTTGGCTGTTTTAACTCACAGCACCACAGCAAGCGAAAAAAGAAAAATGCCTCGTTTGTCCGGTGGCTCCCGTATTAAGAATCACTTATGCACTGAGGCACTCCTCTGTGCTGAGCTTTGCCAGGCATTTAACACGTATTATTTCAGGATGAAGTCCAGTGTTTCCAATTACAAAAACTGCAGAAGAGAGAAGAGGGCAAACCCAGCCTTCCCATGCCGATCCCTAGTTCTTATCCATTCTTCTTTCTTACTCCTTACCTTGTTACTCTTCCCAGTGGACCTGCTGGACCTTTCCAAATAAAGCTACAGGTTTACCCTTGGTCACCCCATTCCTGATCCAGGCACAAGCACCAAACCCCAAGATTTATTTTTTCACTTTTATCACCAAAAATTCCGTGTTAACAATGTCAGGCTCAATTTTGTAATTAAAACAAAAACGAAGCAACTCCTAATACTCTCCTAGGGTGAAACTGATGCATAAGAATAATACCAAGGTAAACATATGAACAAGATACCCAAGTAACTCAAAGTTCAACATTCCTGAAATTTCTCTCAAAAAGCAGAGAAACAGACTCAATGCTGCCACCTAGTGGCCAGCCAAGAAATTGAATACTATACTGGAGCAGAACATACCATGGGTCCTACCATCCGGTTTTCCTGGCTAACATCAGGCTACCTACTCCTGATCCTGCTGCAAAGGACACAGCAATACCCCCAAGCAATCCCTCCTCCAGAGTCCTAGTCCAAATATGAGAATCCAGCAACCCCAGCCTGATCTATGACACTGAGTACTTCACATAAAAATCATCCTCTCCCCATTCTCAGGTCAGTTTACTCAGTCTTATGGCCAAGCAGGGATAACACCGTAGACCACAGACACATCCAAAATGTTCTTCATTTGTTCACAGTGTGTACACAGTAATTTTGATATCTGTTGCCTCGAACACTTCCTCAATTATTGCGGATACATTTTCCCATTGCAGGCGATCAAGACCACATCCAATCCTAAAAAAGACAAAACATCTCCATTGGCTGCGATGAAGACACCTAGGAAACTGCTCCTTCCCTCTCCTTACGGGAAGTATGCACCCAGCACTGAGACAATACCCTACAGGCAGCCATGGGGAGTCTGCAAGTCAACTCTGTGCGGAAGTCGCCTGACCTCACTCCTAGGTAGCTCTGACGTCCCAGTCACTTCTCTTTGCCTAACAGTGAACCATTCTCAATTACTTCATGCTCCTTTGAGAAACGTTTAGCTCTGCCATAGCTCCACAGATTCGCTATCCTGTGCTCTCTACTGAAGCAAGCTGGATGTGGATGGGTGGGAAAGAAGGTGTTCTTCAAAACACACTGATGATGATGGAATGTTAAAATGAAAACAAATGGGACAAAGAACAGGACCACTGTAAAAAGGAGGGCAAGACTAAAAGTCAGGAAATGCACACTAGCTTGCAGTCTGCCTAAAATCAGAAAACTAGTTCCCTGGCGATTTTTAAGTCCGGAGATTTGTCTACCTTTAAATCTAAATTTTTGGTTAAGCTTTAAAGTTGTTTGTTGTTTGTTAAACCAGTAAACCCCACCCATCAAGTAAGTCTTCATTTAGGCCCCTGGATTTCCTTGCCTGGGCATGGAAAGGTCGGTGACTCCATTCTTCAGACAATGGCACTTCATGGCCTCTAAGCTCTTCTGTAAGTTCTCGTACGTTGGCTTGTGTGAAGCCCTTTTCTTTGTGATCTGAACACAGACAAAGAATTCACATTCTCGTTAGCCCAAAATGACAATCAATGAGAAAACCATCAGATTCTTTCCTAGCCTGACAATTCAATATGTTATTACAGAATAATTAATCTGAAGGAGGGATGGCAAATGTCACACTGCTCCTTCCATACCGTTACGGGAGACCCCCAGGAAAATCTACTAAATAGGGCCTGAGAAACCCAAACTCTGCCATGTAACAACCTTTCCTTTTCCAAGGAACCCATAAGACTGGTACATTGTGCCTACTGTCAGTAGTTTTTACGCAAAGTAGATGACAGTCTCCGTGCCACTTCCAAAAGCTAAGCTGCATGTCTAGAACAAGGAAGAACCCAAAACACCTGAAAATACCATTAAAAGTCTACTTAAAATCTGTGCTGAGCCAGGCATGGTGGCACACACCTGTAATCCCAGCATTCAGGAGGCTGAGGCATGAGGCTCATTGCAAGTTCAAGACCAGACTGGGCTACAAAGTGAGCTCAACACCAGCCTAAATGCATAACAAGACCCTGTCTCAAAAAAAAAAAAAAATCTGTGCTGGCTTGCTTTTTGTTTCTCTATAATAAAAAACAGAAACTGGTAGTTTTTAAAAATAAAAACACTAAAAGCCACATCAGTCCTAAGGGACAGAATTGATCAGGGCAAGACATCTACCCACTAAGCTTAGTGTCCAGATCAGGTGCACACACACCAGGCAAAGCCCAGACAGATGGAGAATCCCACACTCAGGCAGCAGCCAGGTGAGCAACTCGACATTACCTGGCACTGCGCTGAAAGCCCTGAGTAAAAGTCCCTCTGGGGAATCTGTCTCTTGAGACAGTTTCTCTCACTGTGACTAGGTGAGAAATTAAAGTAGAGGAAGCACCTAGCTTTCATGAGCCTCAGAACACAGGCTGATGGCAGATGGCATAGTTGCTCACAGTACTGGGCTATAGCTTCACGCTCCTTTCTACCCTAGGGCTCCAAGTGGCCAGCACCAATGGACGCAAGGTGCCACAGATCAGCTTTTCAGTGTCCTTAGGTGTCCAGAAAGGAGCATAGTGACCAACACAAATGGAGAGCAGCCCCTATGTTCACCCATCTATAGGCTGTGTGAATGATCTGGCTCCATCTTACCAAGTAATATATGTATCTCCCATCTCTCTTCAGGACAGCCACTTCTCCAGGCTTCTTTTCTATGAAAAACAGTTATTTAGTAGTAGAAAGTATAAAGGAAACCAACACACTGATCACTATGCTTCAAATTTTTTAATCTCTACAGATTTGAGTTTACATCACAACTAGAATTTTCAGCTGGAAGTTTTCATGAACTTTCATGCCTTTACCCAGCCCAAATAGTGCGTCCCTTAACTTACAGCACACTTATAATCATGTTCACCCCATCTTTATTCTGCTTCTGCCTTCAAATATATTCACTTACCCACTGAAAAAATACTCATGTCAATAGCCTTGAAATTGTTTCAGAATGAATCATTTTTTAAATGCCAAACATATTCACTAAGGATCTCCTTACATATAGGGTTGTGTTAAACATGAAAAACACCAGGAAGTTCTTAATAAAGTTTTAATCCAAAGAAGGGCTCAGCTTTACAAATAACCATAATAGAAAGTAGTAACAAATTGTTGCCTAAGGCTAGAAGCAAAATGACTGGTAGACACTGATTCAGGAAGCCTAAAATTTGGAGAGAAATTGTTTCAGAAACTCCCTGTGTGATTCTAATGGATAGCTCTGATTTAAAGTGACAGTACTAGTGGGAAATGATGAAGGGATCTATAAGGAAAAGGAGGTTTCTAAACTACTTGAAAAATAAATACCAGTATCAGTAAGTAGAGTATCTTGAAAGTCAAGCAAACACCAGTGGACTTTGCAATGCGTGTCAAAGTTACTACCAGTTTTAGAGAAGTGGAATAATACTACCGGGAAAGTTTTATGAGAAAGGAGGAAGAGATTAGAAACTCGGATCAAAGAGGAAGCCGATATTGCAAGGGAAAAGTTAATCTGATGGCTTAAAAGCACCGTCATTAGGAACCCCTTCTTTGCATTCACACCCTAATAATTAAACTATAACAGATGATCAAAAGGTACTCCACCCAGGGCAAAACAGGCGAGCTGTTTTCAAAACTCACGTTGATTTAACAGCTCCTGCACCCCTCCAAATTTCTTCTTGAAGAGGACAGCTATCCCAGCGCCCATGCGACAATCCTCACTGATACAGTGGGCTAGAGAGTCTGTTTTGGGGCATGCAAAAAGGTCTCCTTTCACATAAGTGATCTAAAATGTGCAAAGGGAAAGAAAATGCTTTATTAATACATAAGAGTATTAAGCTATTTCTTTCCTATCTTTATTGCTGTCCCCATCTCTATTTCTTCCCCACTCCTCCCGAAGTTGGAATTGAAATCCAATCCTAAGAATTGAAAGAGTTAACCACAGCGAATTAAAGCGTGTGCAAAAGGGACGTGATGGATAGTCCCTGCCTGGGATTGTATTAGCCTTTCTTAAGTAAATCAGCTAGAGTGAAACACAAAAAGACAATCCAATTACTGGTTTAATTAAAAAAAGTGTTTATGCTTTTGACCTCAATTACTCTGAATTTCAGTTCACCGGTAAGTTAATAGTTGCTACGCACTCTGCTTCCTTCTGGATCCTCATTAAGGCTGCTGGCCATGATACCGAGTCGCTATTTTCACAATTTGTGTCTTCTGCTAGGAGAAGGGAAAAGTAGAAATGCTCACAGCCTGAATGTATTTTGTTCAGACTGCCCTGACCACCCCCTAATGGGTTCTCTTCCCGCAACGTTCGTCGCTGGGTGTGACTTCGTGCAGCCTCTAGGGTGCGACCCCAAACTGCTCCGGACCAGAGAGGGTGGAACGCGACCCGCTCTCCTTTCGCGCTTTCCAGGAGCGGAAGCCAAGGCGGCCCCGGACCCGCCTCCTCCACTTAGGACTGTGTCCTCTCCTCTGCAGGAGGCAAAAGTACGTCCCCAGCGGATCTGGCACGGAGAATGCACCGAGGGACTTGGCTACCATCCCGTTCCAACGCAAAAAGAGTGTGCGGGGCACAGGCGCTACAGGAGCTCCCCGACTCTCCCAGCCCGGCTGCGAGGGCGGGGAGCCGGACCTGGGCCCCGAGGAGGGCGATACCCGGGTTACCCTTCACCTGCAAACGAGTCAGCCGCTGGGAGGTCCCCGCCCCGAGAGAAAGGGCTCGGTCCAACCCTGGTAGGTGGGGAACAGAGGACCAGCCCCGCCGCGGAGCCAATCCCGCCACAGCCTCGACAGCACGCACCCAAGATGGCCGCGCCCAGCCCGTAGCGGCGGAAACCAGCCCCTCTAGCTAGCGAGCCGAGCCCGCTCTCTGTGGCCACACCGCGGCACTTCCGGCGGGAAACTCCGTGGTCTCCCGCCGCCGCCCGGGCATGCGTCCTGAGAGCCGCCCGCGAGTTGGGAAGATCGGCGCTTGCGCAGTAGCTGCGGGGGGTGTGTCCCCGTGTTCGCTTAGAAGGGGGTGGGCAGTTGGCAAAGGGGCGAAATAGCGCCTGCGTGGTACTACGTTGAGAGAGAGATGTTTGAGTTGAAGGCCCTGGCACGACTTGAAAGCGCCTGCGTAGTCCATCTGCCGGAGGTGGCGTCAAATCCGGGAAGTAGGCGTGCGTTACGAGAGGCGCCTGCGCGTTGCTCCTCGGGGAGAGGGCGGGGCGAGCCCGGCTGGGGTTATGGGGCGTGGCCTCCGAGGCGCCTGCGCGGAGGCGGTTGGAGGGAGGCCGGATTCCCCTTTGTTCGGGTTCGCCATTTTGCGAGGCAGCGGCAGTGGCGGCGGCAGCGGCGGCTGGAGCCTCTGATTGGGTTTCGGAGTCCGGTACTGGAGCCAATCAGCGCGGGCAGCGAACCGGGGGAGCGAGGCACGGTGAGTATGAGGAGCCAATATCCAGCGGCCCAGAGCCGGCCCCAGCGCCCCGATTGGCGGGTCTCGCTGACCACTCAGGAGAGGCCCAGGCGCCCGTCGGGCCCGGGGAGCCGAGCGGAGCCTCGCCGAGCTCGGCAGCGGGCGGCCTGGGCTGGGGGCCGCGCGGCGATTGGGCTTCCGGCCCGGGCCCGCCGGCGAGAGACGGCGCCGGGGGGAGGCTCCTCGGGGTCCCGGGCCTGGCGGGGCGCTGCTGTCGGCCGGTGGTGGCCCCCACCGTGGGCCCAGCTCCAGGCCCGGGGGTGCTGGACCCGCCGGCCCCGAGCGCCCTCCACGCACGCGCGCGCCGCGGCCTCGCCCTCGGGTCGGGAAGGGGGGCCGCGCCCGGCCTGCGCCGCGGGGCCTGGGTCTCCCCACCCCGTCCCGGTCAGGACCGCCCCGCCTGTCCGGTGACCCCCGCCGTCATTTCCTCCTCCCGCACCCTAGCCCGCCGAGCGGTCTTCCTTCCTGCCTGGCCTGCTGCTCTGCATCTCGGGCGCAGTGCATAATCCATGCGTTCTCCGTCCTGGGAACGCACCGATTCGTTTTCCTTTCACACTTGTCTCTCCAAAATGTCAGGCTTGACCTGTTAGTTCAGCCCACATACCTCGTGGTCTCCCCCGCCCGCCCCGCTCCGTTCTGATCTCCTGCTAACCTTTCTTTTAAACATGTCTACAACCTGGAGTGTTGCGTGATTATTGTTAGAGTAGGGGAAAATCGCCATTTGCATCTCGTTACTGAACGATTTGCTGTACCTGGCAGCGCCTTTGTGCGCAGGAGGGAGTGGGCTGAGAGCCGCTCTGACCGTGGAGATGGACAGATCAAAGCCAGGGGTAGACGGGGGAGGCCAGTCCACTCAAGTGAATCCTGTGGCCCCAAGTGGCAAACAGCCTGGGTCATTTTCTCTGCCACACTTGCGAAGCATGAAATTTTTTTCAGATAGAAGAACATGGTTTGAAGAGAGAAAAGTATGTTTAGGAGCCCCAGATGGGTGGTGTGTATTTGAGACAGACAGGCACAGTAGGTAGGAAAGTGGGCAGGGTTACTGAGTTTAGGCGGGAAAGCCCAACTGGTAAATAATTGACATGTAGGTCTTTTCAGGGATTTTTTTTTTTAGCAGTTGTTTTATCTGGAGGTGCAGATAGAGGAGATTTAATTTGTAGAAAATAGACCACCTTGGGAATCCCATTACCCTCTCCACCCTAATTTTCCCTGTGCTAGTTTTCTGTAATCACAACCAAGTGCTTCACCCCAAGTCCCTCCCAATAAGTAATGTTTTGTTTTTGTTCTATTCTACTTTATAACCACAAGATTTTACAACTTGTTACCACCCTACCCTAGACCGGAGATAACAACACCTGCAAAACTTCTGCTTTTGTAAAATTCTGCTCAGCTCGCTCCTGGCCCAACTCAAGTAAAACAAAGGTATTAAACCCATTTCCCCAAAGTTCAGGGCTCAGAATTTGGAGTGCTTAACTCTTCGGGGCCAGCTGGCTTAATAAAGCTTGGTTCCCTCCACTTGTCTGGAGTGCTGCTCGTGTTTCCCACTCCACCAGTAAATCCAAAATTGTTGTAGCATTTCGTTCCCTATCTGGGAAACCAAATGCACTAGCCCCTTGAACCATGAGCTTGGAGTCAAAAAGTGGCCATGAAGAGCCCTCTCTGGGGAATGAGGTATCAAGACCCTGCCTTCATTCAGCAGCACCTTCTTCATCAGAGGACAGCAACTAATGGCTGCGCCTTCTTTTCCAGACCGGACTCAGAGGAGAAGTGGGCCCGTCCTCTTGACATTACTCCAGGATAAGGTAGGATGCCAGGGCCTAGTCCCAGTCTGTCCCAGAGGACAGAAGGGGAGCTTGTTCACCCCCATGGTTTGGGGCCAGAGACCTCAGCCAGGAATTTTGGGGTGGGAGGAGCTTAAACTGAATATATGAATGTGTGAATACTATGAACTAGTTCATGGCTTGTCAGGATTACTCTGTGCAGCTCCACAACCTTGACTATGGAGCCTCACTGGGCCCCAACCTGTGTTTCCATGGCAACATTATATGGTATAAGGGTGACTCACCGCCCACAATAGGAGGCTGAACAGGTCCAGGTTTGTATGGGTGTACCTTAGCCATGATGTGCCTAAATTCCAGCAAGGGATGCAGCCAGGCAGGCGTCTGAGTGATCTCCTTTAGTGGACTTCCATTTCCTTGCCTGTTGTGCCTTCCTTCAAGGGACACCACATATACCATTGGCAAAACACTCAGTAAGCCCACTGTCTTAGACTGTATGGTCAAAAATTTTAAAAAGGTTTAGTGGGGAATATGGAGTAAAACTAAAGCCCACAAGGTTGCAGACCCTCTGAAGTACATTGGCCCAAATTCAATGTAGGGTGGGCCCTGAAGGAACCCTGGACATCCAGATGGTGCATGCAATATGGAGAGTTGTCACTGCTAAGCCAGACCACCCCAACCAGTTCTGTTATATTAACTCCTGGCTAGAAGTTGCTCAGACCCTCCCACAATAGGTCTGATTCTGTGTGAATAGGAAGGGACAAGGGTTAGGTTTTTGTGGCTCTGAATCCAGATTGAAGACCCCAAAAGGAGAAAATCATTCATAAAGGTGACCCAGCCTCCACGCTATGCCTTCACATCACCTTCAGTGCCTCCCCACCAGTCTTACCTGACAGTTCCCCACTATCCAACTCTACCACCGAAGTCTCCAGTTAGTTTGATCCTTAATCCCCCAGCAACCCTGTTGCTATCCGTCCCTTTACCTGCCGCTCCCCTCACTGACATCCAGTCCAACCACTTCACCTGACATGGAGACCAGTTCTTTTCAAGCACTTTCACTTAGTTTAGGAAGATACTACTACACTCCAAGACTCCTGTCACTCTGCCACTGTCTGTCAGAGTTAACAGACTGGTGCCCACAACAATCCTCTCCAGAGACCACAGCAACCTCCAGGAATTCAACATACAGGGACCTCACCATTTAAAGATTTACAAATAGACTTTACTGAAATGAAACCTTGTTATAGGTACAAATTTTTGCAAGTTATCATCTACACCTGTTCAGGATGGATGCCAACCAAGATAGAAAAAGCCTGAGAAGTTGTTTGACTTCTCCTCAGAGAAGTTATCCCTCAATATGGGCTCCCCTTGTCAATTGAGAGTGAAGGCAGGCCTGCCTCTGCAGTAGAAGCTGTCCAGAGCTTCTCAGACCTCTTAAAGATTAGATGGAACTTACATATAACCTACTGGCCACAGAGTTCAGGGAAGGTAGAATGCATGAATTGAACCCTAAAGACCATCATAGCTAAATTCTGTCAAGGAGCTGCATCATATTGGATAGAGATGCTGCCCCAGCCCTGCTTAGGATTAGATGTACACCTGAACCTATGGGCTACTCATCATATGAAATTTTTGAGAGATTTCCACTGTATTCGATGTTTTCAGGGAGATGTTAGACAGCTAGGATCACTGTGTGACTTGAGAGTTACAAATACCAGGAAAAATCTTGTTTCAAATAAAACTGTCTTAGAACCCCTCTCCCCACTGACAATTCAGTACATCCATTTTAGCCAGGATACTCAGTCTGGATAAAGGACAGGAAAAAAGAGCCCCTCCAGCCATTTGGACTGGACTTCACATTGTTGTGCTTGCTACCCCTACCACTGTCGAAGTTACAGGTGTTACCCCACGTATCCACCCTACCGGGCTTACGAGTGCATACCCCAAAGACACATCCCACCTTCAGCCCCACTGACTTGAGTCACTCATGCAGACCCCCAAGACCCCAACTCTAGAGCAAGCCATTCCAGCCTAAACCCAACTGGAGGCCAAGTTTAACAGACAACTGCCCTGCTCTGGTCACACCGGAGGCTGGCCAGTCTACGCATGGCTGAAGCCTGAGGACACCGTTCACAGGATTCTTTGAATTACCCCATGGACTCTCATCCCTGGTTCCTAGGTCTCCTTGGGCTGCTTACCCTGATTTTTGCCACTGGCCTTACTGCAGTTGAACCAGTCCAGTGAATTACTACCCAGAGAGCTCTAGTAGCCCTAGCTTTTATTATCTGTATAGGGTGTTTCACCAGTATCTCCTGATTGCTTTGAAAAGTAACCCGCTCTCAGTCTAATCAACAATGGCCAATGCCAGAAACCTGAGACTGCCATCCCTTGTTGTCACTGTTGTCATGGGACAAGCAGCCTCAAGCCTGCTCCCCTCTTACCTGGTCAAGACCTTAGGACTTGTTCAGACTTAATTACTCCCAGCCTGACTTAACTCAGGACCGCTGGCTTTGTCTTTCTGCCTCTATAGCCCCCACAGAGGCCTCCCCTGCCCCGCTTATAACTTGGTCCCTCACTGAGTCCTCCTGGTACCCCATCTGTGCTGTAAAAAACCCTGCTGGAGAACGCTGCAAACAATCTGAGGTGCTCTCTGTCTCCACGCCAGTGGCTTCTCGACACCAGTTTATCTTAGGACCCATAGCATCTGATGTTAAGCTTTTCTCTCAGGCTATGCTCTGCATCTCCCGTGAAAGCTCTTCAGGAGTCCCCCTAGGACACCTGCCCCCTTCTAGTTGTAACTTCGCACTTACACTACACATGCCCCAAGATCACATGAGCTATAACACTCCTCCTGTACGTGACCCTCCTCCAACTACTTACCGTGTGACAGGATACCCAAGCATAGACACCTCCCAACTTCTTAATAAGCAGTCACATTTTTGCAGTGGCCACCAGGTCCCATATATTACTATTGGAATGTGGTCTCCACAGGCAACATCAGGAACCGTAGAAAAGATCTGACCAGATTGGGCATCTACTCTGGCTACCTGCCTTTTACCCAACCTCCAAAATTCTAGTGAGTGGATATTGATAGATACCAAGAGGTTCCTTTCATATTGGGAAAACAAGACCATGGGTGCCACCCAAAAGACTCATCCAGGGAGAGCCCCACCTTTTACAGGGACAGCCTTAGCAGTCACCGTAGGTATCTGGGAAAAAGACCCCAAAAAGCCAACCCCTGAACACCTTCTAGACATACATAACCAATTCTGTTTAACTGTTCCAGGGCTATTTTGGCTCTGTGGGACTTGTGCTTACCTCTGCCTGCCAACTGGACTGAGACCTGCACCCTGGTATTTCTCACCCCAAAAATAGATATCCTGCCTGGAGAAACAGAGCTTCTAGTCCCTCTTCAAACCCCTGCCCGTTGCCATGGGCGTCAGGCCGGGGGTTGCAGGCATGGCTACCG
>RJWT010017664.1:0-19238 GCA_004365215.1 Cuniculus paca | reverse complement strand
TGAATTTTGTTTCTTGATCCACTCTGCCAGTCTGTTTCTTTTAATGAGGCTATGTAAATTAATGGTTATAATTGATATGTATTGGTTTATCTTTGTCATGTTATCTCCCTGGTTGTTGATTCCCTACTTTTCCCCTCTGTTTCATTTTTTACCCTGCTTGGTGGTTTCTTTTGGTTGTTGTTCTTGAGACTGTGGTTATTTTTATCTTTCTAGAATGTCTTTCAATGTTCTTTGTAGGATTCATTTGGTGGTAATGAATTTCTTCAGTTGTTCTTTTTCATAGAAGTATCTTATTTCTCCATGAATTTTGAAAGATGGTTTTTGCAGGATATATCAATTTGGGCTGGAAGTTGTTTTCTTTCAGGACTTGAAATTCTTCACCCCAAGTTCTTGACTGGATTGTTTGTGTTGAAAAGTCTGCCATGATTCTGATGGACTTTCCTTTATAGATGATCTATTTCTTTTCTCTAACAGCTTTTAATATTCTCTTCTTGTGCTGGATGTCAGGAATCTTGGTTATTACATGTCCCAGTGTACATTTATTTAGGTTATAGCTAATTGGAGCTCTATATGTCTCAATTACCTGCATGTCAGGTCCTGTTCCCATGCTTCAGAAGTCTTCTGCTATTACCTTTTTAAATAGTCTTTTCATGCCATTTATTTTGACTCCTGCTTTATTGTTGACACCTATCAGTCTTATATTGCTTTTCTTTGCATCATCTCACAGCTGTTGAATTGTTATTTTCTGGCTCCTTGCTATTTTTAAGAGATCTTTCCCTTTGTGATCACTAGCTGCAATCCTGTCTTCAAGGTCTGAAAGTCTATCTTCTGTTTCATTCAGGCAGCTTTGCCAAATTTTCTGTACAATTTTAAATTTCCTGGATATCTCTTTGAATGTTTCATGCATTCTAATTCTTTCCTATATTGTTCATTCAAACTTTCCATAATTTCTCTATGCTCCTCTATTTTTTTATCTATATCTTCTTTAGAGATGCTCAGCAATTCTTTCAATTATGGTTGTCATTTCTTTTTTTAACCTGAGAGATTATTTGATCTGAGTTCCTTTACAGCCTCATGAAGTTGTTTCTTTACTTCAGTTGCAATCATTTCAAGTATTTCAGATGTTCAACTTCGAATTTCTTCCATGTCTATGTCTCCTCGACTTGTTCTGGATGGACTGGACTTCTTAGGTTGCATTTAGCTCCTTCATCTTGAAATTTTCTATTTCAAAAAAATTTTTATCTTGTTTTCTTATGTTCCCTGTGAGTTTTGGTGGTAGGTGGAAATATCACTAGTATCAAGGCCTCTCTTGGAAAAGTCTATTCTTCAGGGATATCTTCTGTGTGTAGGAGATTCTTGGTTTGTGTCTATCCCAGGATCCTACCTTCCCAATTAATTGAGAGTGCAATGTTGGCTTCTGTTTGGCTCAGTCTCCAGTCTTTTAGTGTATGACTGTGGTGGGGTTATTACCCAAGAGATTCCCAATATTGTTACACACTGGAAAACAACTGATTATAATAGACATGCCATTCTAGCTACAGTAGTACAATGAGCAATAATGCTAACATCAAGCACAGTTTAGAAATTGACAAACATTGTAACTATTGGTTTTGTACTTTAGATCATAGAAGCAAAGTCTATAGTTATATAACAAAATCAATCATAAATTAGGAATTTGTATGCAGTGTCCCCCCTTGTGAGAGTGGATTTACCCTTGGGTTCCTCCACGTGAACCAGTTGCTGAGTACCGGGTGCTTCTCATACTGGCTTCACATCCTGCAGTGTAGTGGAATGGGCCAGGCACCTGGATTCCTCTGAACCAACATTTCCAGTGTGACAGAGAGATGATGATGGGGTTTCTCTCCTTCCACAAAGCTCACCCCCATAATTTTAGGATCCTTTTCCCTAGTTTTGTGAGAAATGCTATTGGTATTTTTATTGGGATTATGATCAATCTGCATAATAGTTTTGAAAGTATGGTCATTTGATTATGTTAGTTCTGCCTATCCAGGAAAGGGAATATCCTTCCATTTTCTGATATCCTCTTCAATTTCCTTTTTCAGAGTACCGTAGTTTTTATTGTAGAGGTCCTTCACTTCCTTGATTTAGTTAATTTCTCAGTATTTTATTTTTCTAAATGTTACTGTGATAAGCATTGTTTCCCTAATTTTTTTCTTGGCGAGTTTACTACTTATGTATAGGAATACTACTGAAATTGGAATGTTGAGTTTGTATCCTGCTACACTAATGAATTTGATTATTAATTCTAGGGGTCTTTTCATAGAGTTTTTAGGGTCATCTATGTAGAGGATCATGTCATCAGCAAATGTTATGGTTTGTGTCTAGGTGGCCCCCCAAACCTCATGTAGTCATGGAGGTGGCAGAATCCATCATTTCTGGTTGATTCATGGTTTAGCACTGGGATTGGTGGTGTGAGTTCTGCACCCGCCCAGGGATGGGCAACCAGCATACAAACAAGGGAAGGAAGAAGTCCTGTTTTTCCTTCTTTTGCCCTTTTGCTCTTGTTGCTTGCAGTTGCCGTGAATGGCTGCCCCTCAGCCATGCCACCCTGCCTTGGAGCCAACTGAATATGGACTGAAACCTCCAAGAACTGTAAGCTAAATAAACCTTGCCTTGCTTCCCTTTGGGTGTCAGATATTTTGTCTCAACAATGAGATAAAAGTAACCAAGATAGCAAATAATGATAATTTAACTTCTTCCTTTCCTGTTCATTTCCCTTTTATTTTTTTCACTTTCCTGATTGCTCTGACTAATGTTTTGAAAACTGTATTAAACAGGAATGGTGAAGAGAATGTATTTGTCTTTTAAAAACTATATTGAACAGAAATGTTAATAACAGACATATTTGTCTTCTTCCTGATTTCAAAAGGAAAGTTTTCAGCTTCTCCTGATTTGGCCATTGGTTTGTCACAAATGGTTTCTGTAAGACTGAGAGAAAAAGCATTCTACACCCATTTTCCTCAGGGTTTTTTACCATGAATGGATATGGGATTTTGTCAAATGCTTTTTCTGTGTCAATTGATGTGATCATGTGATTTGTGTCCTTGCTTTCCTTTAAGTGGTGTATTACATTTATTGATTTTCGTATGTTGAACCATCCCTCCATTCCTGAAATGAATCCTATTTGGTCAGGATATATGATATTTTTGATGATTAGTTGCATTCTTTTTGCCTATATCTTATTAAGGATTTTTGTGGCTATATTCATTAAAGAGATTGGCCTATAACTCTCTTTTCTGTGGGTCTTTTTCTGGTTTAGAGATAGGAGGAATGATTGCTTCTAGGAATGACTTTGGGAGTACTGATTCCCCTTCAATTTCAATTAAGAGTTTGAGGAATATTGGCATTAAATCTCTGAGGTTCTTGCAAAATTGACTTTCCTTAGTTGATAATTTTTATGATTTCTTCAATTTCATTGACCAATATTGTATTTTTGGTATTTTTATATCTTCTTAGTTCAGCTTTGGTACTTCATATGTATCCAGAAATTGAGGAATCTATCCATTTCATTTGAATTTTTATTTTATTAGAGTACATTTTCTCAAAGTTACCAACGATCATTTGGATTTGTGCAGAACCTGTTGTGCTTTTGCCTTCTTCATTGCTAAGTGCATGGATTTGATCTTTCTTTCCTTTTATTGAGATTTGCTAGGGGTTTCCCTTTCTTGTTTATTTATTTTTGAAGAACTAACTTATTGATTCTTTGTGGGGACTTTTAACTTCAACTTCATTAATTCCTGCTCTGATCTTTATAATTTCCTTGTACTACCTTTGAATTTTGGACTGTTCTTGTTTTTCTAGCACCTTGAGGGTATAATTAGATTATTTATTTGGGCTCACTCTCTTTCTGACGTGGGCACTCACTGCTATAAACTTCCCTCATAGAACTGTTTTCATTGTGTTCCATAGGTTCTGCTATATTTTACCTGTATTATCATTTGATTCTAGGAATTACCTAATTTCTTCCTTTATTTCTTCTGCAGCTCATTGATTATTCAAGAGGATTTTGTTTAATTCCCATGTGTTTGCATAGTTTCTGTGGCATCTTTTGCCATTGATTTCTAGTTTCATTGCACTATGACCTGACAATATGCATGGGATAATTTCAATTCTTAAGCATTTACATAAGCATGCATTGTGGGCTAATATTTGGTCAATTTTGGAGAAAGTCCCACATACTACTGAGAAGAAAGTGTATTGTGTTGTTGGGTGGAACACTATGTAGATATCTATTAAGTGCAATTGTTCAAAGATTTGGCTCAACTCTGATATGTCTTCATTGGTCTTTTATCTAATTGATCTGTTTGTGACAGTGGGGTATTGAGGGTCTACATTACAATTGTATTGGCATTTATATGATTTTTTCATGTGATTTGCATGTTTTATGAAGTTGGGCATGCCAATATTTGGTGCATGTACAATTTGTTACCTCTTCCTGTTAGATTGTTCCCTTAATCAAAATATCTAATTTCTTCCTTGATTTTTCAGTGAATCATTGATTATCCAAGAGGGTATTGTTTAAATCTATGTGGTTTTTTGGTCTCTTCTGATCAGTTTTAGCCTGAAATACACTTTGTCTGAAATTAGGTTAGCTGCTCCTGCTTAATTCTGAGTTCCAGTTACATGGAATATTGTTTCCATCCTTTGATTTTTAATATGTGAATTCTTTTTCCAATTAAGTATGTTTTTTCATACTGCATATCATTGGATTTTGTTTCTTGATCCATTCTGTCAATCTGTGCCTTTTGCTTGGGGAATTGAGATCATCATATTGAGGGTTATTTCTGAATGTTACTAACTTATTCCTATCTTTGCATTATAATCCTGTTGTTGATTTTCTTATTTATTGTTTTCTTCTGCTTAGCTGCTCTTCCTACAAGGTGTATTCATTCCTTTTGAATTATTGTCATTGCTGGCTTCATTGTCTCTTCCCAGGATATCCTTGAGAATATTCTGTAATGCTGGTTTGGTGGTCATGAATTTCTTGAGGTCATCCTTTTCATGGAAATACTTTATTTTTTGTCAGTTTTGAAGGAAAATTTTACAAGATACATATGTCATAGTACCTCTTCTTTATTTTCTCCTCTTCCTTCTGTAGGTACCTTCTGCCCCGTGCTAGCCTGCCTTTCATTCACCCTCCTTTCTCCCTCCCCTGGGGCTCTCTGCCCTCCTCATAGATGGATCTCTAATCTACCTCTAGACCCCTTATGGGTCTCCTGCAGTGGATAGTGCTCAGTAGCCAACACAGAAGCTGCTACTGACCCCTGGCTCACTTCCTTCCACCTGTTCTTGCTCTGAACTCCACCTGTTCTGCCCTCCTTGTTCTTGATCCCTCCTGCTCCTGTTTCTGCTGCCACCCAAACAGCTTATGCCTCTCAAGATGCCAGAATGGCCCACATTGGTCTGGTAGCAAAATTTTGTTAGAAGGGGTCAACTGATGAGCAGATATTTCCTCAATTATTTGGATTGTAAGCTGGAGAAAACCATAAATCTGTAACACTGACCAGAGCTTCTTTATTTTGAATTACTTGAACATTTGCAAATGGACTTCATTCATGTGCCTAAATATCAAAGCTTTAAGTATGATTTTGTAATAGCTTAAAATAGTCTGGTGAAACTTGCTAATATTCTAACTATTGTGAAATGATTATAAATTATGTTTTCATCAGCTGGGAAAAACTCCAGTATTCTCTAGTGACACATAAAACCACCTGATAAGTACAATTCTTAAGAAGTTGTCAACAGAATATTAAATTGGACTTTCACTCTCAAAGCACTTAGAAAAAAAGGATAAAAGAATGGTATTTTAAAATTGAAATTAAATTTTCAAAAGTCTTTTTCTTCTTGGCCTACATTCTACCCATAGTTCTAATGATGAGACCTGAATATAATCAAAATACATTATATATTTTGAACCCCCTTCCAAAATGTAAAACTAAGTGGGGAGGAGGGAAGTGGAGGTGGGAAATTTTAAAATATGCTATGTGCACATAAAAATCTGCCAAAATGAAACCCATGAATCTGTATAATGAATATGCACCCATAAAAAATGTAGAAATTTTACAATAAACTCTCACATAAGGTACCTTAAAATTGCTGCTTGATACATGAGGCTTGGACTGACTCCTCTACCCTGAGATTCTACCTTGTCACCTTACTATTACAGCAGGTATTGTCAAAATTGATGTCATAGACACAGATTTATGGCTGGCAGTTACATTTCCAAGGGGTGCACAACTAGACATAATTTTACTTGCAATACATGTGGGAGACTTCACTTATTGGGAAAAATGTCTATGAAGGGCATTTGTATTACTTAGAAAAAGCCCATATTGAGGACTTTTAAATACAGTAGTGCTGTTGACACTTAGGGCATGTACCCATAGTCATGGTTTCCTATGAATGCACCAAGGACCCTGAATCCTGCAGTGGGAACATAGACACTTTGGATGTGACTGTAGCTCTGTGAGAGGCCAGAAAACACAAATGGCTTCTGGAGGGAAACACCTAACCTAAGAATTTAAGATCACTAACTGCATATAGCTTCCTTCTCACACTTATATAAAGGTCCACAAAAAATAGACATGTTTCATTATTTGTTTCTTTTCTTGCTGATTGCCTTGTTCTTTCCATTAGGTTTGTTCAAGGAACTAGACTATTCAAATGGCTAAGGCTTTTCCCTTCTCCAGACAATCTCTTTTCTACCAATGTTTTAAACTCCTTTATTCACCATTATCAAATATTGGCAATGGTCAACAGTTCTCCAAAACATTAAGTTTGTCATATGGTCCTTGATCCTACTATGAGAATAAATCTCAAGATGTCACCCTGCTCTCAATTATCTGCCTTTCTTTATTTGTCACACACCCTCATAAAAACTCAAAGGGTGCCGAGGTTATAAGGGACATAATATAATATTAATAATGTAAACTATCACTTAATTATTTTCCCATTAAGCTCTTTACATGGGAATCATTGCATTATTTGTTTGATTACACCAGGGTGACACCAATTAAAATTTCATAACAACTTCTGAAAACCCTATGTCTGCTCAAGGTACATGCTTCTGAGCATTGTTTTTGTGTGATCAGAGGACATTCCCACACTATCCATAGCAAAATGTGGTCAAACTTGGATGTAATTATTGCATTTCTCCAAGTGTTCAAATGAATTATTAAGAGTTTAATGTACCTGCACACAATGAAAGCCAAAACATCAAATAGTGGCAGTTCATATAAGGCTTCTTACCCTATACTAAAATATCTGGTCTACAGTTAATCCCTGACTGTTCCCAACTTACAGATGAAATATTTCAAATTTTAGAAAAAAAATCAACATAAATTCATGAACTAGAATATTCATAGATGATACAACTATCTTCAAGTATGTTGTCACTAACCAAAATGAAGTTTGGAAAATAAATGATACTGGAGGAAATACATCAGTAAAAGTAAAATAACTGATTAATCAATAATCACTTGACCAAACTGTACAATGAGTTTATTTTTTGGTTGGACACGTGCCAATAAAGAACTGAAGGTGAAGTAGGCTTCCAATGCTGAATATGAAGATATTAGTACCCTATACTCATGATCTTTACATCTGGGTGTTCCTGTTTCATCGTAATGCTGCTGTCCTAAGACAAAGTAGGAAAAAATACTGTTCTGACTACGTGTTTAATATGCCTAATACCAAAAGTCATCCTAAATTACTCACCAATTTATAGCTAGGCCTTCCACAGGTTCCACAGGCTAGTCAGTATTTGGAAATAACAGCTTTATACTTTAATGATTCTGATAGATACATACTAGCATTCCTCTGTGGCTCTAATTCATGATTCCATGTTGGAAAATGGGGTCCAGTGTAAATGTTTACTTGCCCTTTGGATGTCTCTTTTTGAAGTGCCTGTTCCAATCCTGAGTCCATTTTTTCTGTAAGTTATCTTTTCTGACCTATTTTCAGGAATGTTTATGTATTTTAATATAAACTTTTTGCAGTTGTTTGCATTTTAAGTGTGACTTTCTAGTCTATTATTTGTCTTTTTATTCCTTTAATGGTGAATTTTGATAAACTGAAGTTCTTAATTTGAATGTATACCTATCTACTTAGGGATCTCAGGTCTTATTTTAAAAACCCTTGACTATCCTGAAGTGGTAAAGACCATTTCCTATATTTTCGTCCAAGTGCTTTCTTGTTTTATATGTCACATTAGTATATAGTATTAAATTTTACTTGCTGTTAAATTTTACTAGAATGTAAATAAGGGTGAGTTTCATTTTTTTTATGTGAAATTCAAATGAATCCAGCACCTCCGATGAGAAAGATCATTCCCTAGCTACTTTACTGAAGTGCTTCTCTCATAACAAATCGAGTGTCTGTTAGGTATGGCTCTTTCTTGGCATCAAGAACATACAGTAATGCATACTGTTATCTTGTCATAGGCTTTAGAAGTGTCCTCTAAAATTGTCTTAGCAATTTGTAACCTTTTGTAGATCCATAAACATTTTAGGACCGTCTTGCAATATCCACAAAGGACATCTACTGACATTCGGATTATCCAAATCCTACAGTTCATTAATCTTCACTTTCACTGTTACCAGTCCATTGTTATACTCATCAGATGAATTAAAATGCAAACACTGGAATTTTCAGTTCTACTATTTTTGTCTGAATCTTTTTGTTGATTCTACTTCTTTGTTTAAATTCTCCATACTTTTTAATTTTTTCCAGCTCTATTTCTTAAACATACCACTTGCAGTTATTAGCTATGATACCTCCAATGATTTTTAAATTTTGAGCTCTTTTCTCCCTGTTTGTTTACCTGTCTGTCTGTTTCTGTTAGCATGACCCAAAAGTTTGCATTGGCTTCCTGATACTGTAGGTACTATATTGTTCAGCAACTGGATAATGTTACATGTTCCTCTAAAAAAGGGTAAAATTTTGCAAATGGTAGGTTTTTGTTCATGCCTTCATTTGTAGTTGTTTCATTTTTGTTGCTGTTTCATTTCATTTTATAGGCAGGCAGAGCACTAGCAGATCACTCCATCCTGCCAAAATTTGCTTTTAGGTTTGACTGGGGCTGGGCTACATTAGTTTTCTTTTGCAACCAGAGTGCATCACTTGCTCCTCAAATCCTCTTCACTTTGGAGAGGGATCATTATTTGTAGAATGTCATGGTCTCAACAAAAAGTCTAGAGTACTTAAAATGTTTATCTTGGGATACATGAACTTGACTATCTTTCTTTCCAATATCTTATAATCCTGAAATTTCTACTCAGTTGTTTTGCCTCTTAACTGCTGTTTTCTGCTGGGTTTCTTTGAGAAACCCACACATGTGCGACTTAGGAACTGTTCAATAATTGAAGAGAAGTTGTGTGTAGATTTGGGGGATATTTCTCTGCAGTTCCCTTCTCACTTAGATTTTTCTCCTTTCCAAGATATTGTCCAGCTGCTTCGTGACCCTGAACTCTGACCTCTGTACCAATATAGTAAGAGTGTCATGTTCTGATTAATTTCCTAATCGAAGGTTTCAAGGTAGAGCAAGTTACCATCTCTAATGAATGTGTGTGTGTGTGTGTACAATACTACTGGAAATTGAAACATTGGACCCATTGGTTACCTATGTGCTGTACCATTAAACTATAACCTCAGTCCCATGAACCAGTTGATTCTTAACCTATACTGACATACCATATCGCTTTTGTTTTGCAATCCACGTACTAACTGGAATATTGGCTTGTGTTAAAATAACACCTAGAACCATGCATTGTTAAAACTAAAAAAAAGTCACATTACTTTTTCATTCCAACACTTTAAATTCAAATATGAGAAAAATAATCCATCTTCAAAGGTTAAAGAATAGGTCCAAAAGTCTGTAATACCTTATTACACAAATGACGCCTTACTTCCAAAGTTCTGTATGGACCACCTTTCCTTAAACATCACATTTTCCTTCTTGATCTCTCCCTCTCCCCATCTTTCTCTGCCTTGCCCTCCTCCTCCCTCCCCCACTGTCTCTCTCCCATTCTAACAAGGTTTGTAAATTTTCTTGTGAATTTCTGTCACTATCACAAAGTAACAATTATATTCTTATTGTTTAATATGGCTGTTATTGAAAAGCTTATTTCCATTAGTATGATGGTTGCTTCAGCAAATTTTTCTAATGTTATCATCACTGTTGTTCCTGTCCTCAAAGCAACAGTAATAAAGATTCTTTCTCTGGCTGAATCCAAGAGAACATTTGCCTCATTAGCTCATAAATACTGCCACAAACTAACTCATTTGGAAGGAGAGGCAAGAATGGATGGCATATGCCTTCACTGAACAAATGTAATCTCAATCCATAAAAAAAAAAACATTGCAACACATTTATCTTTGTGTTTGCCACTGTGGAATTAATGTCCAACAAACAAATCTACACACAGCAACTGCCACAGAGAAACAGCTTCCTTTTCTTCCTGAAACAGACAACTTATCCCCACAAGTTCTTTCTCCTCACAAAACATGGTCATTATGAAAATGGAAACCATAATTCTTCTTATTAAAGAGACTGATGCAGAGAAAGATGGCTAAGGAAAGGTTTCTATTTCTGCTGAGCTTAAAGGAATAATAATAATTTTCTTCTCTAGTGTTCCCAGATAATCCATCTCATAATGAAATTTTAAACAGAAGTTATAGTAGAAACTGCTCTGTGTACTTCAAAATCCAGTTCGTTTCCCTCATGGCCAAATAACAAGGCAAAGTTTACTGGGCTATCTCATCAGTCAAATGTTTGTAGTGAAGACAATGGGATATAGTCATGGAGAGAAAGACTTGTAGGGCGGCACAGCCCTACGTGGGGAGAAACCTGCAAGGTAATTTGTGGTATTCTCCCACCCATGAGGCCGCCAATGTCCATAAACTGTACTATCTTTAACATTTCACATAATGTTCTAGGGGTATGGCTTAGTGGTAGAGCACTTTCTAACCCATACAAAGCCCTAGGTTTCATCCCTAGCATGCGCACACACATATACATAGGTACTTTTTGATTTTACTTGTTTTCAGGAAAGGAATTGACTTTTATTCTTGTATCCAAAAATGACTTGCTCAATAACGAATTCTAATAGTTTATTTTTAAAACATGTAGTTTTTTCTATTTATAATCATATCAATCACAAATAACACTTTTCATTCTTTTATCCTAAGCCTTACAAAATTTCTTTCTTTCTTCACAATTTATTGTGCTTGGTTATGTCTTCTAGTGAACCTTTGAAAAGAAATAGTAGTAGCTTGAATCTTTCTTTCACCCAATATCCAAAGATGTTTTCAGTAGCTTTCCATTGGTCTTTCTCCAACATGCTTCTGTAAATTAAAGAAATTCCCTTTTATTAATAATTTGCTGAGTTTTTTTTAAAGAGAATAAAACCAAACAAAATAAAACAGAATAGAACCAATCAAAACAAAACAGTGAACATGATACAGGACTTCAAAACCATATAATAGAAAATCAAAAATGTCTATCATAATGCCTCTTATTATCTTCAAAGTAGCTACCTATAGCATCAGACATAATTAAATCAAACAAAACAAAACAGAATAAAATCAATCAGAACAAAACAATGAAAGCAATATAGGACTTCAAAACAAGATAATAGGAAATCAACAATGGCTACCATAACATATCTTGTTATCTTCAAAATAGCTGCCCATACTATTGTATATAATAAAGTCAAACAAAACCAAAACAGAATAAAATCAAACAAAATATAACAATAAAAATGATACAGGACTTCAAAACAAGACAATAGCAAATTAACAATGGCTACCTTTTTTAGATGTTTCCTCCCCTTTCACTTTCACAATATCGGTTGTATATATTGGATACAAATAGCTCCTTTAGTTTTTTATACTAGGGAGACAATACAAGATTCACCCACGTGAGTCCAAACCATTTCACCCATGAGCATGATCTCGAGTTGCATCTATTTACCTACAAAAGCCTCATGATTATCCTTTGTAATGGCTGAGTAACTTTTCATTGTATAAAAATACTGTATCTTTCTTATCCATTCTGTGGTTGATGGGCAAGCTACCCCTGCATTTTCTGCTTCCCTGCCTCATGGAGCATTGTTTTCTCTCCTTTGACTTTCAGCATGTGAATTTACTTTCAAGTTCAAAGTGTTTCTTGTATATTACATATTGATGGATCTTGTTTCTTGATCCACTCTTCCTGTGTTTCTTTTTATTGGTGAATTGAGGCTATCTACATTAATGGCTATGGCCAACATGCACTGGCTTGTCTCTGCCTTGCTATTTTCCTGCCACTGGCTCTCTACTTTTCCCCTTCATTCAATTTCTTGCCCTGTTCAGCAGTCTTCCTCTGTCACTGTTCCTGGAACCATGTTCATTTTTCTCTCTCCCTAGAATGTCCTTTAGTATTCTTTGTAGGGATGGTTTGGTGGTTATGAATTCCTTCAGTTGTTCTTTGTCATGGAAGTATCATATTTCTCCATTAATTTTGAAAAATAGGTTGCAGGGTACATCAATCTGGGTTGGAAGTTGTTCTCTTTAAGGATTTGAAATATTTCACTCCAAGCTCTTCTTGACTTGATGGTTTGAGAGTCTGTCATGATTCTGGTGGGTTTTCCTTTATAGGTGATCTGTTCCTTTTCTTTAATAGCTTTTAATATTCTGTTCTTGTGCTGAATTTCTGGGATCTTGATTATTATATGTCTGGGTGTAGATTTATTTTGGTTATGGCTAGTTAGAGTTCTGTATGCCTCATTTATCTATATGTCAAGTCCTTTTCCCATGCTTGGGAAGTTTTCTTCTATTACTTCTGTAAATAGTCTTTTTATGTCATTTATGTTAACTCCTGCTTTTTCACTGACCCCTATCACTCTTAAATTATCTTTCTTTGCATCATCTTGCAGCTGTTGAATTGTTGTTTCCTGGTTCCTTGTTATTTTTAAGAGATCTTTCCTTTTGTGATTGCTAGTTGCAATCTTGTCTTCAAGGTCTGAAATCTATCTTCAGTTTCTGAAATCTATCTTTCAAGCAGTTTCACCAACTTTCAGTGGAGTTTTTAATTTCCTGAATATCTCTTTGAATCTTTCTCATGCTTTCTAATTCTTCCCTACACTGCTCATTCAAGGATTTCCTCATTTTCCTATGCTCCTCTATGTTTTATCTGTCTTCTTTAGATATGTTCAGAAATTCTTTCATTATGTTTGTGATTTCTTCTTTTAGTTGAGATATTATTTCTGATCTGATTTCTTTTACGGCTTCATGAAGTTGTTTCTTTACTTCAGTTACTATCCTTTCAGAAATTTCAGGTATGTAACTTCCAATTTCTTCTTGTTCTGTGAGGGCTGGAAATCAGAAATTGCCTTCTGCTCTTTCATCTTGACATCTTCCTGGGTTCCTCTGGACTAGCTAGTTATGGGGTCCTAGACATTTCCCACATTGGCTGCCCATTGGTGATGTAGAGGAATGGGCCATGCACCTGGGTTTCTGCTAACCTAGGTTCCTGGTGAGGTGGTGGGGCACAGGGTGGGCTTCTCTAGACAAAAGCAGCCTCTCCAAGGCATGGCTGGCTGGCTCACCTGACCCATGCTGGCTACAGGACCCGGATAGTGGCCATCTGGCTCAAGGGGGCAGGGTTCGCTGCTTCTTCTCCCGGCCCATGCTGCCTACTCCTGGGAGGGTCCCAGTGGTGACCAGTGTGCATGCAAGAGTGGCTTTGCTGAGTTTTTAATCATGAATATCTGCTGTTTCTAATAATATACATTTATGCAACTATTTAATGGGCTTTATTTTTTATTAGTATGATTATTTATATTGATTGAATTTATAATATTAAATGAACGTGTACATTTCCAGAATAAAACCAGTTTAACCAAATACATTAACCTTTTTATGTAAAGCTAGGTTTGGTATCTCTCTGTTGATCAGGGATTTTTCATTGATATTTATAAAGATTTTCCAGTTATTTATCCTTTCTTGTAATATCCTATGAAGATTTACATTAAAGTTATGTTAGTTTTGTTAAATCAGTTTAAAGATGTTTTTCTTTTTCTGGAAAAGTTGCTATTAGTGTTTAATATAATTGACACTGAAAGTCACAGGTAGCTAGTGTCATCTTGTTGAAACATTATTAGTCACAGAGTAAATATATGTAATATATAGAAAACGATCCAAAAGTTCTATTTCTTTTTGTATCAGTTTTACAAAATTGAATTTTCTATGCATCTGTCTGTCTCATCTAAAATTTGACTTTGCTATTAGTAATGTTTTGTTCATTATAACTTTGAATTACCATTTCTACAAAATTTGCAATAAGAATCCCTTGCCATTTCTTCTTTGTTTCTTCTTTTTTGAAGTCAGGCTCACCAAAAATTTTATTGATTTTTAGTCCTATTAAAGAGCCAGGTTTGGGGGGTTTTTATCTTTATCATATTTATCATTATTTTATTAATTTCTACTGTCAGAATTTTATTCCTTTCCCTCAACTTTCATTGAGTTTATTTTCTTAACTTTTTGATAAGGACACTTGGTTCATTAATTTTTAGACCTTTATATTTTTCCCTTTTTTTTGCATTTTTTTGTCTTATTGGTACATTTTAAATATACATTATAGGGAATTTGTGTCTGCTCATGTATATTGCCTCTTTTTTCCTTATATTTTTCTAATATGTTTATTTATGCAGAAAATAACTATTTAAGAATTGTTGTAATTCAATCACACAAGTTTGAAATGCAGTTCTCTTAAACTTAGCTCCAATAATACAAATATCTGCAACACCTCTGGGACAGTGTTTAATGTCCCTTGCTTCTGTTAGATTGAACTGCCTTACCTACTTGTGTACCTATTTATATTTTATTAAGTACTAGTCATTATGACTTAAAATTAGCTTGTCAAAATAACTTTATCTTGAATAAGTAGTGTGATGCAAAGATCTTCCCAAAGAAAGTTTTATCTTCTCTTACCAGATTTCTACTGTTGTTAGCAAACTGAGATCACTTGTATCCAATTTTAGAGACTGTGGTCTTCCTTGGGTCACCCAGATGACTTAATTCGCCACCAGCAAAGTGCAAGACATGGAAAGAGATTTGATCCATAGTTTTCTCAGAATCATAGATATAGCCCACGATGTTCTCCATTCCAACTTATCGGTCTCTTCCAGGGTGACACTGATGAGCCTTTAAGTGCAACTTTGTTGTGGTTTGTGTCTACATGTCCCCCCAAAGTAGTCATAGGGCTTTTACAGAGGTGGCTAAATCTAGAGTGTATAATGCTGGGATTAAGGCTGTATGATCACTAAATCAGTCCACTGATTGGTTTAGCACCACCTTAATCCAGATAGTCTGGATAATATAAAAGGGGCAAAAAGACACTGTTAAGGTCCCTTGTTTCTTTTTCTGTCCTTCGCTGCCATGAACAGTTACCCTTCTGCGATGTGCCACCCTGTCTTGGAACCAGCAGATTATGGACTGAAACCTCTACAAACTGTGAACCAAATAAACCTTTTTTATTCAACTTTGAGTGTCAGTTTTTCTTTTCAATACTGTATCTTTATTATTCAAGAATCAGTATAATCTCAGTTTGAATGTCACATCTGTGATAAATTAGACTATGAAAAGTATCATATGTGCCTGCCTGGGTGTCAGATATTTTGTCTCAGCAATGAGAAAAGTAACTAAATCAAACTTCATTCTCTTCATTTCCAGAAACTGTGAAAAATCTTTCTTAGACACTCATGTGGGTTTCCTAGTTTAAAAAAAAACAGTCATAATTTTATAAATGACAGTCACTTGCCATCCTGAAGATAAAAATTTCAGACCCAGTCATCTTTGTCTAACTTAGTTTGTGTCTTCAGAGAAATAAGGACAAAAACATTTAGTAGCAATTCCTGGTATTAGTACTGTGCTAACCATCTTTCCTCTGCTCTCTCCACCCTGGAACCAATCTCACAAAGCAGCCACAATCATGCTTGGGTAAGGAAAGCATGGCTCAAGTTCAGTACCTTGTTGAGGCAGAATTCAAGCCAGGTCTTTGATGGATCACCTTCTCTAAAGTCAGTGCAGCCAGAAAGGGGCTTTTTTGAGGACACAACTTCCTATTCCTTCTCAGCTCTGTATCCCATTCGTGAAAAACTAGTTATTGGTCATCTGTTCTGCTCTAAATAGTCTATGTCCTGGAAAAACAATATGGAAAGAGATGGACGAGGCTTTTGTGCTCATTAAACTTATATAATAGCATAGAAGAGAGGCAAGTATCAAGTAAAGAATTAATATTTTTCACATAAATGTTATTTAAAAATGAAATTTCAAGTGAGAGCTAATTTAGTTAAGAGCCTCCTAAAGAGAACGTTTTGTGAGTTGGATCTAGCATAATGAATTTGCCCCAACACAACAAAGACTGAAGAGCTAAGTGCTCTCAACAGAGTGAGCAACAGGTGCAAAGGCCCTGGGCAATGCGTCTCCTATCTCAGCGGTCCTTTCATCCATATTTTCTCAATCTTTTAAAAAACTCAAAAAAAAAAAAAGACCTGGAAATGTCATTCATTTCAGAAGGCATTATAGTTTACCAGGATAAACATTTTAATATAAAGAAAGTCTCAGAGTGAAAGTCCTCCAGGGGAAGCATTTGAGAGTTAGTCAACATCTTTGTGCACCCCCAAAAGGAAATTCTACCACAGGCTGTTCACCTAGCTACCCTTGCCTCCTCAAAATCCTCAGACACTTTGGTGCCAACTTTCCACATTAAAGAGTCAACTGAAGGACTTGGTAAGACACAATATTTTTCCCGGCACATTAAATTCCCAACACATTCCTTTTCCATGCTCCGCTGCTTTGTGAGTTGGATTCCCAGAATAAGACTCCATTTCTTTGTAGTAACAATGATGAAATTGTAAATTAGACCCCTAAGCAAGTCTAGAAGAGTCAGCCTAACTGAAAATGTCACTTATCATCTACAGACCAGAAATGGAAAACGGAATTCTGTCACCCAACTAGGGAATAAATGGGAGAAAATATTGAATGAGAAGTCATTTGTCTTGAATGGTGCTGCATGAAGAAACCAGGGTTAAGAAAAATGATTAAGAAGGGAGATTTTTAAGAGGTTTTCTGGCAAGTTTAAAACACCCTAGTAAATGATGGAACAGGTTGTTTACTTATGTTTCACTTCATAAATTTTGGCTTTCCTTATTGTCATGTAGCTGTCATACTATCTTTCATAGGATGAATATTAGTCACAATTAGAGTTGATTGACTTGAGGTTCATCTTCAGATTGTGAGGGCAATGAGGACTCATGCAAAGTGCAGAGACAGTGGAAGTGAGGTGATCCTCAAACTCGCACAGCCACCAGAATTTCTTGGAGGATGTGCAGAGACAGACTGTTGTGCCTCCCACCAGATCCTCTGTTCAACTGGTCTAGGTCCTGGCAGGCAGAGATTTGCATTTCTAACACATCCCCAGGTAATGTTGATGCTGCTCACCCAGGGATGATGCCTGGAAAACCTGTCCTAAACATGAAAGGTCATAGCTGGAAATAAAAGTGAACTCTTGCAGCTGTATTGAAGATAGACACAGTGGTGGTGCTCAGTGAGGTTGTGTCCCTAACTGACTGCTAATGACAACCCTGGCTGGTTAGGAACAACCCACCACCTGTCAAACGGCAGCCTATTGAGGTGTCTGAAAGCACGCAGAAGTTCCTTCCACATTTATATATTTCATTTCATCCAAGATAAAAAGTAATTTCTGTGATTAACTAAGCTAATGTAGGATGTTGATTTAACTCTTTCAGTCCACAAGCATACTATTTGAAAAATGTCATTTTAGAGACTACTCAGGTGCGTATACATATCGTGGTAGGTTAACTAATGGGGAACTTGGAACTAATGGGAACTCCCAGCTGAACTGAATCAGCATGGTTCTGGGTGTAGACGGTCCACCTGAGGATTGTTGCCAACATCATAAAAGCAGAACTAGAAGACAAGATGGTGTGCTGTTGCTAGAGAAGCTTGTCACACTGGTTTTCCCGATAGGAACTCAGCTGTTCTCACAGTTGGAGCAGCTTGGGTCCTTGCTGTTGCTGAGGGTGGCTGCTGTTCTCTTCGAGGGAACTCTGTTCCTTACCTTGAGTGTCACTTTCTGGCTCCAGTGCATATCCTTCACCTCACCAGCGCACACTTTCTGGCTTCCACCACTGGCCTTTGGGCCTTTCCAGTGCATACCTTTGAAAGAGACTTGAATGAGACATTGTCAAGGGTTCTAGGCCACAAGCTGAACTCATGGAGAACATTGCTGTGGCATCCAGGCCCTCAGCTGGATTCTTGGGGTCTCTAGTGAGTAAATAGATTCTTGCACTCTTCTGCATTTGACTTTTGGAGTGAAAATTATAAAATGATCCTATCAATTGTGTGTCCTGTATTAATTCTATTCCATTGCAAGCTCTGACTGCAATCAATACATGTAAAATACAGTGATGTTTAAATAAAAACATTTTACAGTAAAATACACATTGCTGTTATCTCCCCCTCCAAAAAACAAACAAACAAAAAAAAAAACTTCTCTTTCTTCAAACACACTTATCCCATTATTCTTGCCACTTTCTAAAGTATTTCTGGGAATTCTCTTTCATGAAAGTCTTTAGCTGCACTTGGCTAACTTGATGTCCTAAATACATCCAAAACGTTTACTTTTCATGGTTATGTTGACTTTGGAGGAGAGCCAGAAGTTGCACAGTGCCAGATCCAATGAATCCGGTGGATGAGGAGGCACTGTAATGTTTTCATGAGCCTGCCTTTTTACTGAATGGTGGTTGGCAGTAGCTGCCATTGCATCTTTTTCATCACACTTCATAAAGATGCTTATGAAAAAGGACTTCCAGAACTGCTTTAGAAAGTGGCACAAAGGATGGAATAAGCATATTCAAAACAAGGGAGGGTATTCTTAGTGAGAGTAGTGGTAATATATCTTTTACTGCAATAAATTTTTATTTATTGAATATATTCAGTGCCTACTAGCTGCATAAAATGATAAGTAAAAGATACGGGGGGAAAGGGTTTAATCTAAAGGGAGATAAAGTCATGTGCCTGAATAACATTTTTAAAAAGATCATAAATATATTCTGAGTAACACAGATAAATTGCAATGAGCATTTAACAATGGGCAGAATGCTTCCATCTGAAGAAACAAGGCAAGAAAAAGTGGTATTTGGGTATGACCTTGA
>RJWT010017663.1:0-19207 GCA_004365215.1 Cuniculus paca | reverse complement strand
TGTTCTTGAGGAAAAAGAGGAGGAAGAGCAGCACCAGTAGCAGCAGCTGCCCCAACCCAGTAGTCTCCTCTCGAGGAAGGCGGCACCTGGACTCCATACCCTGAGACCAGGAGGGGCTCAGAAAATGGGCTCTCCTGGGAGCCACACCTGCCCTGGGCTGCAGGCTGACGCTGAGACCACCGAGGATGGGGCAGGAGGAGGATGCCCTGAGCACCCCCAGTAATAGTCCTCCTTCCCTCACTAACCTCCCATGGCAGTACCCAGGAAGCTCTGCACCATGGGTCCCTAAAGGCTGGCAGAGGTCTCCTAGCCACCCCTGGACCACACAGGCAGACCCACAGAGCGGGACTCTGGTGCTAAAACCACGTCTCTCTGGATTGCTGTTGTCTGCCATGCACGGCAGCCACTCCTCACCATTTCGCAAATCTGGGTCAGGGCCACAGGTCGGCTGAGGCCTGGGGCTGAGGGAGAAACATCTGGCTCCCATAGCCCCAGATACTTAGACAGAGGAGACGGAAACTGTCAGCTTTGGTTAGAAGGTCCAAAGCCTCAAACGCCCACCTGTAAGCAGAGTGCCACCACAGTTTCACCCCTACTGGGAATCCCCAGCCCTCAGCCCTGCGTGTCTTCAGCCAAATTCTCCCTTCGAGCAGCCTCAAGCCAACCTGGAAGAACCAGGTGGAAATTAAGCCTGTCCCTCACAGTGGGGCCATGTCTGCCCTGACGCCCACCAGGGTACCCGCTACATGTAGCAGCGCTAAGCAGGGAGCTGATCAGCAGGAGCTGCAGGACGATGCATGGTCATAGGCTCCTCAGATCCCCTCCCCTGGCCCAGGCCACCCGGTGACCCCTGCCCCTGGTTCTCCTCTCTGGGTGGATGGCTGACCTCTTGCACAGGGTGCTGGGGACCATGGGTGGCAATGCAGGGAGGGCAGTCCCAGCTGGTCCTATGACATGAACCCAGGCCTTTTTCAGGCCGGACACAATAATATTCCCCACCCAGAGCAGAGGTCCTGCTGAGGAACCCACATTGCTCCTACCTGGAGCACTGCTCACTGGTGAGTGGGGAAAACAAGGCAATGGGTGTAAGGAAGTCACACGCATGGCTCCAAAGCCTTCAAGACTCTGTTCTCACCTCCTCCTCAGCTCCTAGGCCCCTCCTTGATGAATCACAGTGACAACAGAGGGCAGAGTTTTTTTTTTCTTTGGCGGTGGTGGTACTTGGATGGAACGCAGGCCTCTGCACATGCTAAGCAAAAGCTCTATCTCTGAGCTACACCCCAGCCTGACAACACCTATTCTTAATGCCCTTATTTACCAAAATACAAAGCTAGCCATCCTACATTAGTTTCCCAGATTATTTTTTTTAATGGCCAATAGAATTCAAAAATCTAGACACCAAGACACCCAGCTAAAAGTACTGTACTGAGCAGGACTCCATGGGGCCTGGGTTCTCCAAGGGACAAAGTTTCAGTGTGGAAAGATGTGAATGTTCTGGAGGTAGACTGTGGTGATGGTGACACCAAGTGTGAATGTCCTCAACGCCAAGAACTGTAAATTTAAAAGTGATTAAAGTAGTAAATTTTATGTTCCACCACGTCAAAAAAAATCATGGAAAAAATAAGCTGGATGTGGTGGTGCATGCTCATAATCCCAGCACTCAGGAAACAAGCAGGAGGATCACCATAAGTTTGAGCCCAGCCTTGGCTACACAGTGAATTAAAGGCCAGCCTGAGCCACTTAGTGAGACCCTGTCTCAAAAAAAGAAAAGAAAAGGGAAAAGACACAGAACAAATTTAAAACTTCCACATGAAAAAAAAAATCATAAAGTCAGAAGACCAATACCAACTTGGGAAACATGAATGTGATACATTTTAAACTATCAAGAGCCTGAGTTTGTTAGTTTAGAGTAACTCACAAATCTGCAAGTGGAGACAGCTCCACTGAAAGAATGATCAGGCAATATGCAGGAAAAGATCCAGAAAGCCAAATCATGAGAGGGTGGAGCTCAGCCTCCTCCATGGTGGACACTGAGGCAGCTTTTGCAGGACATTGCCAACTCCTGGGCCAGGGGAGACAGCACTGCACGGTGTTGAAAGATGACAAATTCAAGACAACCCTGCAAGACCTCAAGGGACAGACAGTGGGGACTGAGGGAGGGACTGGGGTGGCCGCACAGGCTGCAGCCTGTACAGTTTCCACTCAAGAGGGGCCTGAGGGAGCCACAGGCCAAGACTCAACAGATGGGCCCTGAGCATAGCTGTCAGGCTAGCAGTGACAAGGCCTGCAGAAGAGATGCCACCGAGCACAGCACAATGGGAACTGACCAGGCCAAGGGGCCAATGCATGTGCAAGGAAAGTCCAGAAGGATGCCCAGAGGCTTCCTGGTCCAAGGCTGACTTTGCCTCTGGAGTCTCTTCTCTGTGCTCAGAAGCACACAGCTGCCAAGCAGTGCTGTCATGTCGTAGCCATCAGCTCAGTTCCACCCACTGGGTGACCACAGCCAGCTCCCCTTGACCCCACCAGCTCCTCTTCCTCGGTGCCTGTTATTTCCAGGCTTGGCCACCACCCCTCTTCCTCACTGGAAAACCCTGTCTGTCCTTGACAATGTGGCCAAAAGTCCCCCACAGGCTCTGAACAATCTGTCATTTCTTCCTCTGTGGCCCTGCAGCCCCAACAGATGTGACAACCCCATTCCAGGGAGGACGAAGTGCTTTTTAAATGCTAGGGGCCTCTCAGCCAGAACAGGCCATGCCCCAGGTGCCACACAGATGAGCAGAAGAGCCAGCTGCTGGGGTTCATGGTCACAAGTTATGGGCCCCTGGGCAAGTGACATCAGGTTTCTGTGTGCCATCACCTGGGGCAGGGGCTCTATTGTCATGTAATCCCCCAGGGTCACCATGAGCATTGGAGGAACTGGGCACCTCCAGTTCTCAGCCAGGTTTCCAGGACCACATAGGGCTGGAAAGCAACATTTAGCAGCCTGTTACAAACACAAGCGGCTTCTGCATTCTTCGAGCAAACAGGGAAAGCCTGATCTCAGCCCCCAGGAAACCTCATGGCCTTCTCTGAGTCTCAGTCTTATCGCCTGACAAACGGGAGCAAGACGTACACACAGATGATGAGATGCTGTCTGTGGCCTACAGTCCCTGTGGAGATGGGACATGTCCCCACACTGCCAGCTCTTCACTGGTTGTGCCCCACAGCCTACTGGTACATTCCTGACACCCAGCAAGGAACTCCCTAGGGGAATCTGAGGGAAGCACTTTGGGCCAGGTCACCAGTGGCTAGGGAAGGCAAAGTAGCCCAGTGCACCACCCAGGGCATCCCAGGGAGTGTCTACCTGGACCTGGGGCCAGGCTGCATAGCTCTTTTAAGTCCTTCTGAAGAACAGCCCCACCACTGCCCCAGGAAGCAAGCAGTGTCCATACCTGCCTGGGCTCAGAAGCACTGTCCACAGAAGGCACCAGGGTGGGCCGGGTCCCCTCTGTGCTCCAACTCGAACACTTACTACAGCTTGTCACGATGTAAATGGGCAAATGATCAGTACTCAGAGCCAAACTCAGGGCCTTCACAAGGAGCTGCATCCCTAGCCCTTTTTCTATTTTTTAAATTGCCCAGGTTGGGCTTAAACTTTCGATCCTCCTACCTCAGCCTCTCAGGGTGCTGGGATTATAGGTGTGCACTACCATGCCTGGCTCAAATTGGAGAAATTTTAAAACATCAAGCACCCAAAAAGGCCATGGGTGAGATATGCTGCAGGTGCCAGATGGCCAATGGGTCAAGAACTACCAGGCTCTTCTCTGCACCAAAACCCTGAGAATTGAAAACAGCAAGAGGCCACATGGTTGTCAGTCTTGCTGCTCAGAGACAGCATTGCCTGGTGATCCTTTAAAACAAAGATTACAGAGAGCAGAACTTGGCCTACAGTTCAGACCACAGCCCTTCCAATTAGCTGGGAAATTCTGGGCATGTAGAAATCAGTTGTTTGCTAGTTAGGTGTGGTGGTGCATTTCTATAATCTCAGTATTTGGGAGGCTGAGGCAGGAGGTTTGTAAGTTGGAGCCCAGCCTGGACAACTTAGCAAGATCCTATCTCGAAATTTAAAAGGGCCAAGGATGTACCTCAGTGCAAAGGCCCTGGGTTCAGCTTTGAGTTACACACACACACACACACACACACTCAGAGGTTGTTGCCATTGGTAGGTTAATGAGCTGCTCCTGCATTCATGGTGGGCACACAAGTGAGCCCAAGGCAGCAGGGGCTCAAGTCCTAGTTTCTCCCACTCCTCGCTGGGTGGCCTTGGGTAGCTTACTTCATCTTGTTGTGTCTCATCTGCCAAATGGCACAATACCAGCCTCAGAGGGATGCTTGGAGGCCCTATCACAATGATGCAGATGAGGCCTGTGGTCAGGGATTGGCATTAGAATGTGTCACTTGATGTAAGCTGCAGGGACCCAGATTTCTGCCCCCCATTGAATGTGAGCTTCTGAAGTGAGCCTGGCTTTGTGCAAGAGGGAAATGAAATCCTTTGTATGTTCAAGTCATTAAGTATCTCTTCAGATGAGGCCCTGCATTTTCCAAAATGCTAACTTTGTTTTTTAAGGCTGCCTACAAAGGACAAAGTCCCAAAACCCGAGCCAGGCTGGAGAGAAGGCATCAGGAAGGCTCGGTGCAGTGCAGAGACAGCTCCTGTCAGCTGCATGTGATTCTATAGACAGGCATGTTTTTCCCATCACCTGAGGCCCGGAGCCAATTTGTGGAAAAACAGACTGCAAAGATACGCGGGTGGGAGGAAGAGAGACAGCGACAGATAACAGGAGACAGCTGTGCAGGCCTGCGGCGCACACTCAGGCCAGAGGCCTGTGCTTTAATTAGAGCAGCAGAGAGCAGGAGCCGCTGCCAGGGAGGCCGCCCCAGGGTGAGATGCCCTTGCTTACCAAGCCTGCACAGCTGGCAGCTCTAGTAATGAGGCCACAGCAGGGCCCTGTGTGGCTGGGCCACCTAATCACCCCAGGGGCTCAGCAATGCTCCCTCTCAAGGCACCCTAATCAGGCAGCCCAGAAGGCACTAGCAGGAGCCCAGGGGCCTCCACCTCCCTCCTGGGCCAGGTCTTGATAGTCTCAGCACACCCCAGGGTTCCTGAACTCCCCAGGGCCCCTGCTGAGGTTATGGGGTCCCTGGCCAAGAAATAACTGCCCGGCGTCACAAGGAGGTGAGGATCTACTCTGCGCCAACAGCAGCAGCCAGCTGGAGGCTGCACCTGCCATTTACCCCTGGGGCCTCACACAGCAACTGCTGCTGCACAGGGGTGGCTGAGGGGTCAGCCTGGGGCACAAGGACACCCTACGCAGCCCCAGCTATAGGCTTTCCCCTCACTGGCCTTGGAACTGTCTCTGGCACACTGAGGTGGGGCAAGGTGGCTGCCCAGGGGTCTTCCTTTCAACTTGGGGTATCCTGAGGCCGAGTACAGCCCGCCTGCTAACTCAGGCCCAGGCCAGAATAGAGAATTACCTGAAGTGGTCTCTTCAGACTAAGCATCAAGAAATAGTGGAATCAGCTGGATGCTTGAGCTGGCCTGTGAGGGGCAAAGCACCACCCAGGGAGAAGCCTGCTGCTGATCACACTCGGCCACCCAGCCACAGGGCTACCAGAAAGATGAGAGTGGTAGTGATGGTGATGGTGGTGATGATGAAGTGATGAGGGCAGTAGTAAAGGGAGTGATGGTGGTGATGACAGCAGTGATGACAGTGATGATGATGGCAGGGATGGTGTGGTGATGGCAGTGATGGTGGTGATGATAGCAGTGATGATGGTGATGATGATGGCAGGGATGGTGTGGTGATGGTAGTGATGATGATGGTGATGATAGCACCAATGACAGTTGTGGCAATGTAATAACCATGGTGGTGATGGTGATGATAATGGTGATAATGATGCAGTAATAACAGCAATAGTGATTGATGGTGATGACTATGACTATGATGACTGATGGTGACAGCAATGGTCCCAACAGGACCGGTAACCATGACAGTGATGGTAATGATTATGATGGTGGTGGTGGAATCACACACATGGACATTACTGTATCACATCTGCACGACTACCCTTCAAGTAGGCATCACTACCTCATTTGACATCTCCAGAAAACGAGGCCCAGAGAAGGTCAGGCTAGCTGTATCTCGTAAACAACACTGTATGACTCTCTCATTTCAAAAGATGTCTTAATACATCCTAAATTGTGGTGTCTGGTGAGACTTTGTGTGTGTGTGTGTGTGTGTGTGTGTGTGTGTGTTTCATGCTTCTCTGGGTCCTTGCTCTCACCCTAATACCCCATAGCTGGCTCCTTGCAACTGTACTTCACCCAGGACTTGGGGACCCCACACACTGACCTGTGGGCAGGGACAGGACTGATGATGTGAACTCACCATCCTGGCTCTGTTTCAGATGCATGTGTAGTCTTGGCAAGAGACAGGGGAGGAAACTGAGGCCAGAGGCTCACACTATACTCTCAGGGCACCAAGCAAAGGCCCGAGGACAACCTCCAGTATGGGCTGACTAGAAATACCTTGTCCCAGATAAGACAGTGGACAGTTGGAGGAGTTAGCTTCCCCTACAACCATGCTGCATTATGTTCCTTTAAATAAAAGGGTTCAGTTCAGTATAATCTTTGGGTATTTCTGGCACAACACAGACACCATTTGTGTCACCAACTCTGAGGAAACAGGTTTCTCTTGAGCCTGAATTTGGAAAGGAGGAGGGGGGTCAGGCTAGAGAGCACTCACCCCACAGGTGGATCATTCTGCAAAGAGTGTTCTGCTGTCTTCTGCCCACGTGGGGAAGTGGAGGAGCCAGAGGAGCCGCAGGCTGCCCCAAGGTCAGGGCGTGCCAGACACGGCGAACTTGGAAAGAACTTTGCAGCATGGGCCAAACCACAGCCCAGCCGAGACAAGGCTGTTCAACTCAGCTTCTAGTAAGCTGGAAAAACCAAAGTATCTGGATGCTGCACTAGGGGTGGGGGGTTAGGAGGTGCAACACATGAAAGGTCAAGAGACAATGCCTCCGCCTGCTCCCTCTGGAACCCTTTCCTGAGCCATCCACCAATTCCTTTAGACCATGGCCAGAAAAAGGAGCCCAATGTGTCAATATGGAAAGTGAGTTTTCCTCTGTGCCAAACAAAGGTCCAAAACAGACACACGCCCCAGCGCTTCCTTTCCCCGGCCAGCCCTGCAAAGCAGTCTTTAATCCAGCCATCTGCTTCCTCTGCTTCTTGCCCACCTGGTTCCAGGAGGCACAGACCTCCCTCCCCACAAGTCTAGGCTGTTTTGGAGACCTGCCTCCTGGCTATAAATGGCTACACAGGCAGGGCTTGCTGCCTGTGGCCGGGAAGGCCAGGCCAGCTGAAATCAAGGTGTCCCACAGCTTCTTGTCCACCCAAGAATGATACCTTCTACTCAGCACAAAAGAGTTTGAGTTAGCCAGGCCAGAAGGGACCCAGGTTGGTCACTCACTATCCTATCCCCAAAGACCAGACTGTGTGGTGACCAGTCATGTAAACCAGGTGGCCTCCTGTCCAGGGGCAGGGAGGGTCTGTCTGCAGAAGGACACTGCTGAGGTGCGAGCAAGATTCAGCCAGGGTTGAACAAATGTCCTGGTACAGAGTCCATTTGTACGTTCTGAAATTTTAACCCTGTGAATGCACCACTCATCCAAAATCTGCACTTAAAGTACACTGCGAATTGATGTTCAGATTCAAGTTAAAATAGATACAACACTTCAGTCACCTGGTTCCCCCAGTGACCAGGCTGCCTCCCCAAGAGGACATCACTGTCAGGTGGACACGAGAATCCCAGGGCTTCTGTAGCCAAGTGCCATGAACCAGGCTTAAAGTAACAGCTCAACAGCTGTTTTCTCAACAGCTCTGGAGACCAGAAGGTTCCAAGGTCAGAATGACTGGGTGGAAATCTAGGTGTGGGTAGCCCCCTTCCCCCATCTCCCAGCCCCTCGTAGCAACAACAGTGCCTTGACTGGTGGCCATGGCACTTGGTCCCTGACTCTGTGGTCACACAGCTCCCTCCACCTCCCTCTCAGATGGGTGTGTGTGGCAGCATCTAGAGCACACCAGGGAACCCAGGACCTCCACTTAGTCACATGTGCAAAGTGCTACTGTGCGTGCCACAAGAGGAGACCCCCAGGTCCCAGGGACCAGCTCATGTGTATCTTTGGGGGACCTGCTCCCATTGCCTCTCACTAGGGCCTGGGTGCCCTCGAGGATGGACATTTACCACTGGGCCCAAGGTGAGTGGACTTGGCTAGAGAGCAAATTTCAAACCTGAGCCCAAGTCCTTCTCCAAATGCAGAACAGCTCAGGACGCCACCTTGCTCAGGTTTTCCCAGCAACCAGAGAAGTGACACTGTGTCTCCATGAACGGGAAATAAGGTAAGAGCACCCCATATCTTGGGGTGTGCAGAAAGTCACCTCAGCTGAAGGGAAACACGCTGCACCATGGGAATCATGTGGGCATCCCCGCACACAATGCATCCAGCTGTCCTATACCTCGGCCTCAGTCCCACCCCACATGATGCCTGCCTGGGGTCCCTGGCAGGCACAGACGTGACCAGGGCTGCTCAGACACATGGCCCTACACACACTACAACAGCCACCACTCGACCTGGGCACCCAGAGAGACTGCCTGGCCCACGACAGTGGAGACAAGGTGGGTGGCCAGGATGTCATCCCTAAACACAGATCTTCTGGGCTGCCCCTCCAGCCCTTCCAGGTGAGAAGCCAACAGAATGCACCAACAGCCTTTCCATGCCTTATATACCCACACCCATTTTGGTTTTTTGTTTGCTTGTAGTGGGGATTGAACACAGGGCCTTGCACAGACCAAGCAAGAGCTCTATCACTGAGCTACCCCCCAGCCCTTTATTCTTTATTTTGAGACAGGGTCTCACTAAGTTGCCCAGACTGGGTTCAAACTTACAATCCTCCTGCCTCAGCCTCCCAGAGTCCTGGGAATACAGGTGTGTACCACCACACCTGGTTTGCATTGAGGAATTTGTCCTATAAAAATTTATCCCATAAAAATCCATTTGGACAGTCACCAAATGGATGTTTATAATATATATTAAAAAAGCAAATAGCCACAGTATGAAGGCAGCTAAGCTGCAACTCCATAGAAATGGATAGTGAAAAAAAAAACACTAAAAATGTTCGCTGACAGAGAGAGATATTTAGGATATCTAAATGTGACGGAGTGGCATGAGATCCATTCTGTGAGGACACATGGAGTCAGGATCCTCAAGGATCACACCCAAACACCCCCAGCATTATCTCTGGGACTTGGTGACAGGGAATACTTTTACTTTCCACCTTATCATTTCCTGATCTTTCCAATTACTGACATGACCACCATCCCAGGCAAGACAACAGAGCCCTTCCCAGCTCTCGGGTCCCCAGGAATAACCAACCTCCTGCCTGCTGATGGACACTCAGGTTCCCTGCTGCTGGCTCAGGGCACTGAGTGAATAGGAGCAGGCACAAATTCTGTGGAACAGAGGGAGGAGGATGCCAGAACATTCAGCCCTTGTGATAAGGGCAAAAGAAGGCATGGCAAGGAGGCTCAAGATGTGGGAAGCTTCAGATCCACACCGAGCACCTGAGGAGGGTAGAGGCTGGGATGCCTGTCCCAAACAGGACAGGTGTACGCACAGCACAGACCTTCTGCAAGCCACCTGCCCTGTGAGGCCACAGCTCCAGGAAGCGGTGACACACCTTTCCTCAAGTCCTGTGTCCCTGTGACTTGGCCTTGTGATTGGTCCTGGAACTGGGAGAGGTGTGGTGCTACCCAGATGGAGGGGACCCAGCACTGTGCCATCCTACCTTCTCTCGTTGTCATCCAGGTGGGCAAACAGCACATTCTTGGAAATGGCCTTGGCCAGTGCAGTCATGGTCTTATAGTCCTTGGGAATGACCTGCAGGAGCCAAGGGAAATCAGACCACACGTCAGAAAGGGCAGAACATGGGATTGAAGAAAGAACGGACTCCCAAACTCTAGGGACCACAGTGTGGCTTAAAATCAAGCATTCAGCCTTCTGTGTGGTACTGGTATCCAGCATGCTAAAAAGGCATGGGATGCAACTTTATGTGTATTTCAGGATTGTTCTAATTTTTAAAATAAAAGAGGAGAAACCCAGAGTGACCAAGAAGCAGTGTGGGCACCGTCTAGAATCTCAGATGGTTGTTGACTGGCTCTGCTGGGTTTCAGAACTACCTAGAAGGTAGAAGACAGCCAGGCCCTGGGCTTATTGTCTTTTCTTGATTTATTTATTTTACTAGCCTTTAAAAGAAGAAATTAGCAATTGTTTAAAATTGAAAGCTGGAAAAAAAATAGGCATGTGGGGTTTGGGACCACACCCACGGGGACAGGGACAAAGTGAGGAAGAGGTAAGAACAGAAAAGGGGTCAGGGTGGGTCATGGGTCAACAGGGAGGGTGAGGCTCCTGGGAAGGGCTGGATTAGTGCGCTGTGCCAGGACAGTGGGTGGGTCTAGAGGGAGTCTTAGATCCAGAGGTCTAACTTGAGGTCCCTAAGTGATAGAAAAGTACAAGCACCCCACTCCCCAGTGTATCCTGCAACCCAGACATCGTGCTGTCAGGCTAGGGGCCACTGTGGGCCCCTGGAGGGCTCTACTGCGGTGGCTTTGACATCAGCCTCTGGATATGTGTGCAAAACATTCCCACCATGGACCCCACAACAGAGACCCTGAGATGGCACTCCAACCCTAGGGGGCTTCTTTAGAAGTTTCTATTTAAGGAGCTATAATGTCCTCCCTTCTGTATGGTGCCCCTCAGCCCAGCAACTGAACCCACACTCTGATCTCCCAGTTTCCCCAGTGGCCTTGCCCTACCCTAGGACCCTGCCAAGTCACAGTTAGCGGTCCTGCCTCTTGGTTCCTCTGGCTCGGAACACTTCTCAGCCTTCCCTGGCTTTCAAGGACTTATTTTTTGATGTCCATACAGAGTGCTGGTCACATTTTGCACAATGTCTCTTGCTTGGGTATGTCTGAGATTTTCCTTACACTCATCTGGCAGGGCTGGGTTTGGGAAAGGGACACTATGGAGGTGAAGTGCCCTAATGCATTCTAAGTAATACTTTCAGTTCTATCATCAGATCATAAAAGTACTAGGAATGGGGCAGGGGGAGTGACTAATGGGTACAGAGTTCTAATTTGCAAGATGAGAGAGTTCTCAAAGGTGGGTGGTATGAGGGTGACACAGTACTGTGAAGGCACTTAATGTTGATGAACTGTGTACCAGAAAGTGATCGGGATGGGGGTGCAGCCAGACTGTGCCCCTAACTGAAGCCCTAAACACCTGTGTGGGAGACAGGGAAACGGGGTCTTGGAAGGTAGGTTAATGGACCTGGATCTGCCAGGTGCAGGGGCGTGAGGAGACCAGAGAGCCTGTAGCAGGTCAGAACCACATCCCATCTGACCTCCAGGGTTAGGTGGGGGAACCTGTCCCCTCCCTGAGCCTATTAGAAGCTAAAGCCACCTGGGGTTGCAGAGCCCCGGCACTCACACACACAAAAGCCCCTCCCATAAACACATGCTCAGCTCAGAGATGACAGTGACTCCTATCCCACTGGCGTCGGTGGCTCCAATCTCTGACCTGAAGGGAAATGGAGGCCTCAGGGGTGACAGGGGCCCCTAGGGGTGTTGGGGGATCTGATGGGTGTGAACCAGCCAGGCCCTTGCCTTTCTAACATAGGAGACCGCATCCTCCTCCGTGTAGACCTCGGCACTCACACCCCCTCGCCGGCGCCGGGCCTTCACCACGGGGTTCGGAGGGGTGGGCGACACCTCCTCATCGTGGGAGTCGGATTGTGAGTTTGACTTCTGCCGGGCCAGAATCTGTCGGTTTTCTTCCTGTATTGAGAGAAGGGAATGGGAAGAGGTGAGTCAGTGGCCATCAGGGCATAGTCAAGCCGGAAGGAGAAACTTCCAGGCGCCTGGCCAAAGCAAGGGGACCCAGCATATCTCACAAGCTCCTGGTCACCATTGTACCTGCCTGATCCTCCTCCCTCTGCTCTGGACTTCAAGGGCCTCTCTAAGTCCATCTTCTCCTTACTGGACAACTCTGCCAGGACACCCACCCAGAAGATCACTTTCAGGTTATTCTCAGGTTAACCAGCACTTATTTCTCAGTTTGCTGGATGGGTCCTACTGCCTGACAGCAGCTCCTCAGGACCTGAGGTCACCACAACAGGCTCTGCTCCTCCTTTTCCCTTGGGCCCAGCTCACAGAGGACATTGGATACCTGTGGGTGCTTCCTGCTGCTCCAGCCACGCCAGCCATTCCTGCTCCTGTCTTGGGGCCTTTGCACTTGCAGTTCTGACAAGTGGCACACTCTTCTGGATCCCCATGTGGCTCCCCACTCACTTCCTCCAGGTGATGCCTTCAACCACCCCTCTGAAACTCATCCCCTTGCATCACACGTGGACAGGACCCCCAAGGTCATGAGTGCAAGTCTCCACAGACAGGACCAGGGGTAAGGATGGAGAGATCACAGAGGATCTGATCAGCTCTAAATCCAACCAGAGTCCCTACAGCATACAGGAGTGGAGACACAGAGAAGAAGCACACAGGAGTGGAGACACATGAAGATCTAGGTAGAGATCAGAGTGATGGAGCCACAAAACGAGGCATGCCTGGTGTGACCAGAAGCTAGAAGGGGGAGAGGAAGACTCTCCCTGTAGTCTTGATGAGGTGCAGCACTGTGAGGGAACAGGTGTCTGTGTCCTAGACCCCTATGGGGGTTATGGGAGATTCGCACAGGGCCCAAAAGCCACAGGGTAGGCACTGGGAGCTGGAGCCCCAGCCTATGAGGAAGAGCACAAGGCTGGGAAGCTGGTTCCTGCCCCAGGCCATGTGCCTCCATCCTGCTCCTGCCTCCTTGGGTAGTTTCCACAAGGTAACACAGGCCCCTCTCTCCCCTTCTACAGGAGCCCCACCCTGCCTCAGTGAATCAGCACCATCCTCAACTCCAGGGATATTCAGCTGAGGAAGCCAATCACCCTGAGCCTTTTTCCTGCAGGGAGATGTAGAGCTCAGAGGAGTAACAGCCACCACAAGTCCCGAAGAGACCCACCAAATTCATGAGCTGCTCAGCAGAGCTCAAGGTCCCTCATCACCATCCCTCCCCTCCCCCCATTTCCTCCTGTTCTTGGAACCCCAGCCAGGGCCTTCCAGTGCCAGGACTTCCGCTCTACACCATGCCTCAGTGCCATTCCTCACACCAGGGTGGACATCTCACTCTGCTGTGAGTTTTCCCAGGTTCAGTGGGTCAGGAGAGCAGTGCCCTTGTCCTAGATGGCAAAATGACATCCCTGCCATGAACGGGTGGGTAACACCACTGCCCTGGACTGGGAGGATGATGTCTCTACCACTGACAAGGAGGAAACATCCCTGACCTGCAGAAAACCCACCCATCTTCAACCTTGGCTCAGTTTCCACATTCAGTCACATGGCGTAGACTGGGGTTTACAAAGATTATAGGGCAAATTCCAGGAGTACACAGTTCCTACATTTGAAATGGGTTATCATTCTGAGAGGCATGATGAGGTTGTGCACCAGGGACATCTGGAGAACCTGACAGTGACAGGCTGCCTCCTGGGCCTGTTAGAATAAAGATGTGGATGGGAGTTTCCACAAATGCAGTCGGCTCTTCATCATCATCCTGTGGGTGTGGACACACTGACAGAGCAAGCCTGGAGGGGAATATCCGGGCCCCTGGCTGTCCAAAGTGCCTCTCACTCACTGTCATGCATCAAGCCCAAGGCCCAGGCCCCAAGGATGAGATGGGAGGGGATAACCACTTCTCCCGGGCCCACGCCGCACAGCTGACACTATATGAGTCAGAGTGAGGGATGTGCCTGTCATTGCCACCTCTTATACCTGCTGGATCCTATTTCTCAACCAGGAAAGACACCAGCAAGGGTGCTGTTCGATGCAGTCATTTGCAGTTGTTTAAAAATATCTCTGTGGAACTTCCAAAAAGAAGATGGCAGGAGGATGACATGTCTCCTCCCCTCAGACACTCCACTACAAGTATAGTAACATTAAAATATGTGCATATATAAATCTACAACAAAGAGAACGGGAGAGATGCCATCAACCAATTCCAAAAGATTCCTGGAGGCAGATTCAGGCCTGGGTTTCGGAATGCAGACAAGGGCTCTCCTGGCTCTAGGAGGGGAACAAGTCACCCCGACATGATGGGTGGGATGGTAGATGACTGGAAAAGACCCTGGGGAAGGAGGCTGGAGCTAGGCCTGCCCTACCCAGCTCACTGTCTCCCTCTTTTCTTACAGAAATTTTCAAGAAGGCACAAAAGTAGAGAGAATATAACGAATCATCAAATGCCCCTCTCACAACTCCTATTGTCACTACAGCCAATTCTACATCTCACTTCATTCCCTTTGCACACAGAGAATCAAAGCAATCCCCAGATATTACATCATGTCACTTTAAGTACTTTGGTTTGCATCACTAAAAGATGCCCCTTATAAAACACAACCACTCAAGAGTAGAGCACTCACCTATCATAAATGAGGCCCTGGTCCAATGCCCAGTACCACAAAAATAAAAAAGCACACCCACATACACATGTGGGCACAGCAACACCCATCATTGTCCTAAAGATCAACATTTATTCCATTTTTTTTAAGTTTTTATTTCTACTACTACATAATTTCACAGTGCATAATGATTACGTTCGTCACAAGGAGTTGGTACATGAGCATGACACATCTTCATTCTCTTTTTAGTACCCCTTTCCCAATCACTCTCTCTCCCCTCCTTCCGTCTCTTGTTCAGTCAATTTTGAAACTTTCTGGTTTTCCCTATATTTAAAATGGGTTCTTTAAAAATTCTAACTGGGATCTAAATAAAATGACTGATTAATTCTTAAATGTAAACACTAGATTACTTGACACATAGGGCCGGGGATTTAGCTCAGTGGTTCAAGCGCTTGCCTAGTAAGCATGAGGTTGTGAGTTCAATCCCCAGTACCAAAAAAAAAAAGATTACTTGACACTGAGGAAAATATTCAACATGAAAGTAAAGAGCAAGAAAAATAAAAATAAATAAAAATAAAAATAAAAATGAGCTGGGCATGGTGCCACACGCCTGTAATCCCAGCTATAAAGAGGCTGAAGCAGGAGGATCATGGTCGGCCTGGGCCATAGAGCTCATTCAAGCCAGCCTGAACCACATGGCCAGACCCCCCACTCAAAAAAAGACAAGAAATAAACAAAAATGAAAATGATAGTGAAAAAAGAATGACCCTGAAGGAAATAATTCAGGAAAGACAACTTCAAAAAAGATTTCATATATATACATGTATGTACATATATCTCCCATTCAAAGAGATTTTAAGAGCTACCTTACCCTATACATTAATAGATATTATGAAAATGGGAGTTTCCTTTAAAAACAAAACTAAAGTTGAGTATCTATCTAATTTATATAATGTATATTACATACAAATATATAAAACAGTAAGATTCTTGGAAATATCCAAGAAAGGAACAAAAGGACAAAGAAATCACATAAGCAAAAATACCCACCAAATACAATCCAGGAGGTTTGATATATGATCACTAAAAATTCTAGATGATAAGATGAAAAGGACAAAATTCTCAGGAATAAGAGAATTTCCAGCAGGGCACGGTGGCACAGGCCTGTCATCTAAGCACTCTGGGAGGCTGAGGCAGAAGGACCACAAGTTCAAACCCAGCCTGAGTGACTAAGTGACTCAGTGAGAGTGTGTCTCAAAATAAAAGGAAAAAAGGGCTTGAGATACAGTTCAGTGCATAGGCGCTGGGTTCAAACCTTAGAATCATAAGAAAAGAAAAAAGATTATCACAGACCTCATAGTGTTTGAAAAAAACGTACATGTTATCAGAATGGACAACGCAAAAAAAAAATTCAGACCCCAGAAGAGCATAAAATTTGAAGGGGAAAGCTGAACAAAAAGCAGAGAATCAATACAACTCACAATTAATGAAATTATAGAACAGGCGCTAGTATATTCTTTAAAATTTAGAAGTTTGGGTGGAAAACAATAAAAGACTTAAAAATTATGATACAACTACTGTGGGAGGACAAGGAAAGAAGGTATACTCGGTATTGCCCAAAGTCAAATGATGATGTATAAAGAATTAAAATTCTAGGTATATTATTTCTTACTGCCCTGGTCCACACCACTGTTACCTTTCATCTATGCTAATTCTTGCCATTAGGGATTTTATTACAGCATAAATCATATTTTTACTCTTAGTAATAGCAGACTTTGCAGCTGAGGTTAACTTTTCCAGTGAGATCAACTAGAAAACCCTTACCAAATATGAAAAATGTCTTTTTGGAGGCATCAGAGAGCTTGGACCACAGTGGTAATTACACTGCCATGGGGATGGAGGCGCAGAATGCATGGAGGACACCACAGTGCTGGAGCCATGTCTCCCTTCAAGTAGCTTTCAATAGATGCAGAGGAGGGAAACAACAAAAACCAGAATCCAGGGCTTGCCTAGCGAGGGAAATCCTAGTAAATCCCTGAGACTCTGTGCAGATATTAAACATCAGAGCGAATCACAGTGGGCCAGATGTACACAGAGCACATGGAGTCCCAGCCTCACACCATCTAGTTCCCTCTCAAACTGGGTGGTCTGGGATCACAAGGACCCCATGGTGAAATTCTCTCAAAAGGAAGATATTGTCAAATCTTCTAATTTTTCATGTGTAATGTCAAGCATTGAGTCAAAAATAATTCCCCTAAGAAGAGACAAGATCATGTAACCAAAAACTAAGAGACAGAATGAACAATATAAAGAGACCCCCCACCAGGGATCTACATCACAGAATCACTGAACATGGACTTTAAAACAGCTGTGCTCAGTTTGTGCAAGGAAATCAAAGATGTGACTGAGAGTGTTGGCACAGAAGTAATAAAAAAAATTTTCTTGAAGCCAAATGGAAATTCTAGATCCAAAAAACATAAACATAACAACTGGAACTAAGAACTCAGTGGATGCATTTAGCAGAAGATTAGAAACACAGGTGACAAAATTAACAACCTGGAAAATAAATCAGAAGGAAACATTTAGACCAGAGTATAAAGATACGAGAGGAAAGCAAATATAGGAAAGTGCAAAAGAAGATACAGGGTATGGTAAAAAGCTCTAATTTGCATGGAATTAGAGTTCCAGATGCAAAGAGGAAAAAAATGGCAGAAGAGATGTTTGATGAGATTATGGTTAAGAATTTTCCTAAGCTAATAAAAGATATCAGTCAGCTTCATAGCCCGCTGAAGGGACCAAAGACAGAGAATCTGAAAAGCAGCCTGAGAACAAAGGCGCACTGCCTTCCAAGGAGCCCGCGACCTGACGCCGGCCTCTGAGCAGGCACAGGGCAGCCAGAGGACAGAAGGGACGTTGCCGAGCTTCTGAGGATAACAATAGCAAGCAAGAGCCAACCTCAAGCTCCATACCCAGCAGAAACAGCCTTCGAATGAGGGTAATGAAGGACATTTTCAGACACACTGGGACGATCCATTACTGACTGGCCTACACTCAGAAAACACGAAGAACTGGGCTGCAGGCAGAAAGAAAACGACCCCAGGAGAGCTTGGAGGTGCAGAAAGAAAGCGGGACCAACAGACAAGCAGGCGCATGGCCATCCAGGCACACTATCAACACACGGCGTCCAATCGAACGCATGCTGCCATGCAAAATGCCAGACATGGTGTGGCCCTTCCACTAGACCCTCCCAGGTCCCCATCGTGAGTGACAGTGGAAGTCCTCTCCACCCCTCCCTCCATGCTGGCTCCGCCCCACTCCTTCCCTGGCACCAGATGCCCCTCTGCCAGGACCAGTCCTCCCGAGTGTTCCCAGGGCTCCCAACGCCCTCCCGCCGCCTAGTCCAGAACCCAGATGTCCCCTCTGAGAAGGAGGAAGAGGAGGAGGAGAAGGCGGAAGAGGAGGAGGAGGGCACACTCCAGGGTCGCAGCTTTTCCCTCCTCCTCCTGCCCTTTCTACCCTCCCTCAGCCCCAGTGCTCTCTGATCTGGCACTGCGTCCCTTCTTAGACACAGCCTCACACACTGCACAATCTCTGGTACTTGAAACAGTGCCTACATACAATAGATGCTTAATAAACAAATGAACAATACACTTGAAAATGTTTTAAGTTATCTTTTGGGGGTGTGTGTGTGTGTAACTGGGTATTGAACCTAGGACCTTTGCACTGAACTACAACCCTAACCCTTTTTAATTTTTTTTTTTTTGAGACAGGTTCTCACTAAGTCACTAAGTTGCCCAGGCTGGGCTTGAACTTGCCATTCTCCTGCCTCCGCCTCCCAGAGTGCTGGGATGACCGGGTAGCCACCACGCCCAGCTGAAAGTACCAATTTAGAAGTCACAGAGTAACTCAGAAAACTGGACATTCCTTCTTTTTTTTACTCAACATTAGATATACATTTTGATTATAAACATGGAAAAAAAAAGAGAAGTAGAAGGAGGGACCTGCTTACACAAAAAAGTTAAAAGAGAAATCGCTTTTTAAAGTGCTGAGGAGCAGAGACTCGGAGAGATTTTCGCCTCCCCTCATGCTGCTATAATGTTAATACCACACAAATGGGGACAAACAATCACGTCATCATGAAAAATAAAACATCAGTTTGCCACTGTGAGAAATAAATACTACTAAAACATCAAAATAAATAACAAGTCCCAGAAACAATGGCCTCTGCTTGCTGTGCCCCAAAAGACAAGCTCCTGAGGAAAGACCAGCATCCCCCAGGCATGGTGAGGGACTGGGACCCAAGGATGCCACACAATGTGACACCCAGCACCCCTGTTCCAACCACACAAGGAGCAGATGGTTGCCCCTACTGCACCCCTCCCCTGGCATGTCTATCATGAACCCAAACCAAGGGTCCCCGTGCCCAGCCCACACTGGAAATGGAAATGGATTTCAACCCAGTGACAGAGACACACAGATCAGGCAAACCCCAGCCAGGGACTGGCAAGGGATTCTAAAGGCAGGTCTCCTCCAACAGGAAATACCTAGATCCCAAACCCCACGCAGCCTTGATGCACACAGGCTACCTCGTGCTGGGCTGACACACAAGGTTCCTGGACATCT
>RJWT010017662.1:0-19410 GCA_004365215.1 Cuniculus paca | reverse complement strand
CTTCCTCAAAAAAAAAAGAAAAGTCTCTAGGCACTATTCACTCCCAGTCAACCAAATGAGGAACTGAGAGTCGGTCTAGGTTCTTGTCTATCCTTTGCCCTTCACACTCAATTGGTCACCAGATGCTATTGATCCTGCCTCTTAAATACTTCTTAACAGCACCACTCATGTCTGTCTCCGTTTTCACCGCTACTGTCAGTCTCTCATCATTACTTTCCTGAACTACAGCAATGGACTCTTAATTTAGCTCATTGTCTCTGTCCTGGCATCCCTTAGATTTGTCCTGCAGAGTTCTTGTCTGCTTTTATTACATAAAAGATATACGTTAGGAAAAATAACAAAACGTCCTAACAAGTTATAGAAATCATTCCCAATTTGGGAAATACAATTATTTCTTGTAATAATGATTAAGTGTGTGGGTTATCAGGACTTTTTTGCATAAGGTTTCATAAGTCATAAATTAGTTTATATATTTTAAATATTCAGAAGAGTGTCCCAAACAAAGACAGGGCTCAGGAAAATTAGATAATATCACAGTGTGAATTCAGTAACTAAATATGCAGTAACTAATGATAACTGATACTCATCCAAAGGCATGATGATTGGCATTCCAGCATCACGCACACACTCAGCAAACCAAGCACGGGCAGAGCAGACACCAGATTCCGCTACTGACATGCTACCTGTTAGGGACCTTAATGGTTCAAAGACAAATTTCTGGATTTTACAACCCACATTTGAGAAAGGCAGAGCATTTTGAGGTGAAATTCATCTTAATGCTAAGATTTTTTTTATCTGTTTCTTATTTTTGCCTCTATTGGGACTGATTTGCTGATATTTTTTTCTTCGCTTTTTCACTTGTTCGAAATTTTCTGGTATAGATTTATGCAAAGTAAGAACTATATTGCACTCAGTAGAAACTCAAACTCTGAAAGATTTCCCTGGGTGTGTTAGTCAGATTTCTAGTGCTGGGACAAAATACCTGACACCCACAATTTAAGGGAAGAAAGGTTTAGTTGACCTCATGGTTTCAGAGATTTCAGTCCATGATTGACTGGCTCCAAGGCAGAAAAGAGCATGGTGGAAGTAGGTGATGGAGAAAGCTGCTCAATTCAGAGTGAGTTGGAAAGAAGCAGAGAGAAAGGAACAAGGGACAAGATACATTTCCCTCAGTCATGTCCCCATGAGCCACTTCTTCCAATTAGGCACTGCCTTGCAATAGCCCAGTTAGGCATGAACTCATAGATGAGTTGGCTAGCTGATGAAGTTAATGCCTTCACATTCCAGTCACCTCTCCAAGAATCCCTTAATCTAGTCAGGTTGACAATAAAGATGAACTGGCATACTCTGTAATCGATGATGAGAAGGTGGTCAAATGATGATGACACAGATGCTGAAGAAGAAAAAAACTCTTTCTTACTCACCTATATACCTAGCTTTGCCAAAATAGAGTTCCAACCCTTAAAACGTTAAGGAAGGTTTTACATGAAAATACAGCCATTTTGCAGGGTCCAGGTGGCAGACCCTATCTCCATCAGAGGCAGTGTAAGTTACACTGCAAAAGGACATCTTTGTGCTCTTTCACATCAACTTCCAAGACCAGCCTGAAATTCCATTAGTGATCTGTCATGGTTATTTATTTAAACCGGGCCAGCAAGTTGTTTATGTTATGAATCTCCTCTACTATTTGGGGGCAGTGAATTTCTCACATTCCAAACTCACTTCTCTCAATTTGAAAGGGCCTGACTTGTACCATCTAGGTCTGACATACCCAGATATAGAAGAAAAGAATAATTAGCTGAAAGAGAGAACCCTCTTGAGAAATATGAGATATGCTGGTAAAATACTGTTACCCAAAATCTTTCACCAGAGCAGGAGACAACTTTCAACACAAAAACCACAGAGCACTGCCAATAATAAAGAAATAATTTACTTCAATAATTATGATGAAAAAATTCATTATTATTAAAAGAGACACTAGCTATTACAATTTAGATTTTTTTATTCTTGTTACTTCCTACTGCAGTAGGATTCAGAAAAATCATGTCATGAAATTAATGATTAGTATAACACTCGGCACAGAGAACAAACAACGAATGGTCATTATGATACTACTGTCATCAATATTTTATTAGTGATGGCTATCACCATCACCATATCCCACAATCTAGTGGGGATATGATCAGAGAGCAGAGGTAGCCATAAGTCTGTCTTCTAGTAAGCATGAACATATATCTATATCTATACTCACACACATGCCTACATACACACACATCTACATACATATGAAGTGTTTTTGCATTTATCCCAACATCACTTTACTTAACATCCTTGTGCATAGGCAAAATTATAAAAAATTTAATTCCAAAAAGTGTTCCAATTTTACATGTAAAGAAACTACATCAAAAGAAACAAGTCAACTCCCCCAAAGCAGTCAAATGGAAGATTTTCCCCTAGAATGCTGCATGTCAGCCTCCTGTTTTCTTGCTCTTTCTCTCTGCCGGTGAGGCATGGGAATGCAAAGAAGGTCGGGATGTAAGTGATAATATACGAAGCTGTTTTGCAAGGTATCCATGCCCCACACACTCACAAGCATTTTCAAGCAGCTAATTTTGTTTGTGGCTATGCCTTTTAAATTTGCCTCTATTCTTTGTAACCATCCCTGATAAGTTAATTTAAAACAGGCATTCACCTGTATTTATGATTTGCTGTTTATTGCCACAGCATAAAAAGGCAGAACATTGGTATACAGTACTGGTATAGTACTGGTCTATAGTACTATATACCACAAAGTCTCAAGTTTTCCTCTGAATTTATAGTACTGTTCTAAAGGAGACGAAGTTAGAGTCTGACAAGTTCGGGTTGAGTTCCCATTATGTTTCCTAGCTTCTTGGCTCAATAAGCTAGACCTTCAGCAGTGCCAAGCATACGCTGACTGCCCTGAATCACCCAAGGTATGCCGGAGGCCTTAGGAGAACATATGGTAGGCATCTGACATATGTTAAAAAGAGCTGGTCATATTTCTGAAGCATATTTCCATAATGGAGTTTCAGCAATGCTAGAATTAGCCCTGTAGCTCGTCATGTTTAATTCATGCTTAATTACACTTGAATTTGTGAACTTTTCCACAAAGTCTTCACAACTGCACCTTTACCACAGCAGTCATACTTGCTGAATCTTTTGTGCTTTAAGTACAAATGTCAGTGCCATGTGAAATTTCACAATTATACTATTCACTGTCATTTTTCATTCAGCCATGAATCAATATGATTTGATGATAACCGTACAATTATAAAAATATTATCTAGTAGACATCACCCTTGTGAACCTAGTGTTAAGCATTATTATAATGAAGTCAATGTAAAGTCATGAAATTCCTAGCCAGCCTGAACTTAACAGAACATGAAGTCATTTAACTTAATTGAAAGTGTTAGCACTGAGTTTTTCTACTTCAGCAATAGAAGTTCCATACAAATTAGAGCTGCTTAAGAAGGATTGCCTCCACAGTTGCTTTTTACACAAAGCAGTCAAAGCTCTGTGAGTTATAATGGCATTTCTTATTCACTCAAACTTCTTCTCCAAGGACCATTTGATTATCTCCTACTGCCATGTTTAAATCAAGTCCTCCAAAGCCATCTATGAGGAAATCATAGAATCATAGCTCAAAAGAGCTTTATGAGTTGTCTCTGCAGAAGACAAACTCAGACTCAGGCTTTCCTAAGATCACAGCTACACAGCAGTTGACTGGAACTGGAACTCAGATGTTGTGATGTCACCGCCAGGAGATCATTACGAATGTGTGCTAGAGTCCCTCACAGTAATGGTACTTGAGACTCCCAAGCAATGCCTGATGCTGTGCTCCCAGGAAGTACACCAGCAAGGACCAAAGCCCTTTCCACCCAGAAAGTTAAACCCATTAGTCTGCTTTTAGGGCTGAAAACATCACCAACACAGCTTCTTCTCTATTGTGTTTTCAGCAATTTATTCTTAGTGGAATATTGTTAAAGTGGAAACAATGTGTTATAAGTAGAAAATATTCCCTAAAACGTTCCATGGAATCCACTAGCCTAAATTCAAGTTAAAAATCTATGCACAGGACAAGAGATAGACAGTGTCTGATAGCAGTAATTAACAGAATGAAATGAAGCCAGACTACTTTGTACAGATTAAGGGTCAATGGTAGCTACCCACAGTGTGAAGGCCTGGATAGCAAACAAGCTGCCAAGAGATGGAAGTGGGTGCTTAAAATAGAATGGAAAAGGGGGAGAAAAAAAGTCAGATAGAAAGCACTGGAGTGACTGATACACACACACTGGAACCCATGAATAATGGCCAATGCCCAGAATGTGCTTCCCTGGACATAAGTTATCTCTACAAGGCAGTTCCCTTTTCTATCCCAATCTTAGTCAGAAAAGGCAAGAAATGTTCTGTGCCTATCTTAAACATTCTTGCCGAGGGTTTTCTCTGAGGATGTATTACCAAAAGGTGGTCAATCCCTTGGCTGGAAACCATGATTTTAGCTCTCTTTCTGAGTTCCAGCTGTGAAAAAAAAAAAATCCCCCATCTTTTCATCCTGTGCTATAAACCTTCCTCAGAGTTTTGGTTAGTTTTGAAGCCCACAAAGTATAGAAGAGCTCTTTTACCTTCTAACAATCCGACTGCCTCTCCTCTCTGTTCTTCACCTTCAGGCCCCGCTCTTGCAGGACCAGAGAAGGTGATTACAGAGACATTCAAGGGCTCTGGGTTCAAGGTCCTGCCCTTCTTCAAACTGCAAGAAAATATAATGGAGTTAGGTAATTCTGCCTGAGCAGTAACCCGTTTTGTGATAAGAGGATGGTATACTTACAAGTCAGATTGTGCTGTGTCTAATTCAACTCACCCAGCAAGGCACTATGCATTCAATAAAAACAGAAAGAACAGAAACATATGCCCTATTTTTGAGGGCTTAGCCCAATGGACATTTAGGTAGACAATAACCAACAATAGTATCAAGGACAGAGGAAAGGGAGGGAGAGAAAAATGGGTGGGAGAGGTAGAAATAACTGGGTAAAGAAGCTGAACTGTAACTCTGAGTAGATAACAACTATCATGCGAGCACCATCTTCCCACCAAATGCCATCATTTATATATATTATCTTATTCCAGGTCTCCAGGAAGGAACTACAGTAATTAGTGAATTAGTACAGTGCCTGTCCCTAAAGACTTAACTCTAGGCGAAGCAGCTAAGCAAAGGGACATCATTTATGGATGTCAAAGCAAAGTTGCTACTAGTAGTTTGATAACAGCAAATCAATCTCAAAACTTTGCGTGACTGCTCCTTCCTCCAGGAACATTATCTGCCGCTTTCTCCTTGCTTCAAGTATCTTTTCAGACCTGGCACAGTATCCTGGGTGGAGCAGATATCCAACATTCACTTGTTGGTTTGCCTTGAATTATAACGTCTTATACTCTGAGTCACTCCACATTATTGTCATCATTGAGTGATCAAATTCTTACCTGTATTTCATTTGCAAAATCCTTGACTGAATTTAGCCAGATAAGACCCATTGTGAACCTTTCACTGATACATCACCTCCATCTAGAGCCACAGAAACTCTCCCTCTTATTCCTCCACACATCTAGGAGCTTTTCCAAGTGCAAAGTCACCCTGAAGTGCAAAGAACACAGGTGGAATTGAGAGATTAGTGATACAAACGCAAGGGCGATCAGAAAGTGGTTGAGGGCAAGGGAACAACAGCACTTGTCATGCGAAAGACATTCTCATCCAGAGCAGGCCAAACCTTTGTCTGCCAGCTTTGAAAATGCTGGCCACAATGTGCCTTCGGTTTGCCAGAATAAAAGAGATTCTATTGTGGAGCTCTCTCTAGGCTCAGGGCAATAATTATTAACCGTGGCTTCCACAGGCTAGGATTATGCCAGGTGGAAAAAACCATGGGCTTTAATCTGCTTGATCTGAAATGTCAAATTGGGCCTAAACACTTCCTAGTGCTCTAAGTGCTCCTGAGAGAGCCAAGATCTTGTTGCCTTAGACCTTCTGTTCTCAGCTCGGGCTTTTCTTTTACATTTTCACACTAATTAGAATTCTTTGCAAGAGACAATAATTGTTCTCGCTATTATGTACTATCAACAAGCCATTTCCAAGCCTTTGCCCAAAGTTCAGTGATTAGACTGCAGTGGGTATGCCTTCTGGTTACCCTCCCTTACCCCTCCACGCTCGCTGAGTAGACAATAGTCAATCCCGTGGTTTTGAGATTGGAAAAATATTAGGCCTCCTTCCACTTTTAATCTCAGCACCCACTGAGCACTGAGCAGGGAAGATCAAAAATGAGTCCTCCTCCTGGGGCCAAAGGAAAGTACAACTCATTTTTACAAAAGTGACAGAGAAAGCCCTTGTGAGGCACATGGGGGACAGGCCTGAAGCACAACAGGGTCACACTAGAAAATGGGGCCCTAACTGACTGGCAACAGGGATTCTCAAGAATGATGTGGGTTGAATGCACAAAGCAATAAAATGAAACCAAAGCCAAAGAGAAAAAGACATTGGCCTCTCCAGATGGAGACTCTGGGTGGTGCTGGCTGCTGCTGTGTGTGCCAACTTGAGGGTGGCTTGTCACTGCCACTCCTTTGCCACCTTGAGTAAAGCCATCAAGCATGGGAAGTTACTAAACCTACTAGAAACACAAATTCTTTACCTTAGTGTGTCACTCTGCGTTGTCTAGTTTTTCAAATTGTAAGGATTATTTTCCAAGAGTAAAGAGGATCTGTGTGACTAAGCTCTCAAGGAATAGCAAACATCGTGTAATAGTCTGACTCCATTTTTGATGTTTTACTGCTGACAGCTTTCAAGCCCCAGCAACCCTCCCTTCCATCTCACACTCAAACAGCAAAGCCCAGGAGCTCCCTCCTTTGGCACCTGCAGCAAATTTAAACCTCACAAGCCACACTCCATGTGTGGAAAGCCACACCCAGGCCCCAGCCCCTAACCACAATAAACTCTCCCCTCTCTGCTCTCCCAAACTGCTATCACGGTGGTTAGGAATCTCCCCTGCACGCCCAGAGAGCTCATTATGTCATAAATCTTTGCAAACTCTCTGGGTGCGTGTGTGGCATTATCTCAACCAAATCAGAGTTGTGGGTTCCCGCTACATCTGTGGGTTAAACACCGCACTTTGTTTAAAGTGCATAATAGCAAAGCATATTTAAAAACTTAATCATAGGCAATTTCGAAGACATATTCATAAGCATACAAAGGAATTTTCAACATGAGGTATAAGATACCATTTATATTAAAATATCAACGTGTGTGTGTGTGAGAGAGACAGAGAGAGAGAGAGAGAGAGAGGAGATGAATAGATAGATAAATCTCTCTAAAACCTGCTAATCTTAGCCACTCCAGCAAAAGGATGAAGAATAAGAAGTGTTAACCAGTTACTTCAAGTTTTAATCTTTGTATCTATATAAGGTTTCAATCATTTACCATAAGTGTATTATTATATTATCTAAGCCACTACCAAAACTTGCAACTAAATAAAATATTGAACCTAAAATAATTTTTAAGCTAACTAAAAAAATGCTTTTTAACTCATCACACAAGGCATAGTACGTTTTTGGCAGAGACATCCTTCACTGACAAAGGTTTAAGGAAACAGGAGGCCTGTTGGCATAGCCAGCCAGCTGTGGCAGACAAGACACATATACACATTTATATCTCAAAATAACCAAGTCTTCTGACCCAGTAATCCCATTTCTAGCCATCAATCCCAAGGTAAAAATCAGAACTACACACAGAAATGTATATAAAAGTACTTCCATCCATTGATTTTGAAGTTGCTTTTTTATTTCTACCAATGGAATGCAGGCACATAGTTGAGTCACATGATGCAGACATAAGGCTTACAGTGAACACTGCAGTCCTACACCAGTGTATTTCACCCCTGAGTCCACTCCTCAGATTCCATGCCATCCATTGATGTTTCTTCTAATGTGTTTCTTCATATTTTTGAATAACTGTATATCCCTCTACCTCTTGATTCTCCAGTATTGGACATAATGTATTGTATTGATGTTATTGTGGCTGAGATTTCAGCTCTCCCTTATCATCATTCCCACTCATTCTTATTTTTTCTCATCTCCTTCTCTCAATATTGTTATGCCATGGCCAGGTGTGGTGGTGCACACCTGTAATCCCAGCACTCAGGAGGCTGAGACAGGAGAATTGCTGCAAGTTTGAGGTCAGACTGGGCTACATCGTGAGCTCATGACCACCTTGAAATACATAGCAAGACCCTGTCTGAGAAAAAATGTTATGGCACAACGTTCACTTTATAGTACTATAGCTATGTATATGTTATATTAAGCCAAGAATTGTGCCTTGATTATATTTCCTTTTTTATGATATTTTATCTAAAGTTAATAATCTTCCTCTTCTTTTCTATATAATTCTCTCTAATACTTTCCTGGTATTCACAAATATTTGTTAGCCCCCTCCCAAGAACTACCTAGGAATTTTCTCTCTCCTCTTGTGTTATATGAATATCATTTTACTTTATCTTCCCCTCTTTCTTCCCCCTAGTTGGTTTGAATACATTTTTGAACAGCTTTCCAAAAAGGCAAACAAGAAAGTACCCCATATTTCAGTATTTCTATGTCTGGAAAAGGCTTTACCATTTTTTTTATAATTTTTCCGTCTTCATTTTTAATTTCTCTCTTCTTAGTTTAGTGTTGGACTTTGTGGGCTGATCTTCAAATTTCCTTCTCTTTCTTTCATTTTCTGTCTCATTTTGCTCCATTTTCTGAGAATTTCTCAATTCAACCACCAGTCATTTTACTGAGTTGTTTACACTCCTACCATATTTCCAGTTTTAAAGGGTCCTTTCCAATCTCTTGATTGGATTGAACCTTTTTACCACATCTTATATTGGTTTTATATATGTAGTATCTCTTTTACTCTGAAGATATTAAACATAGATTTCTGTTTGCTTTGGTTTACAGATCTTTTATTATTATTATTCATTTGTTTCTCTTCAGTGTTGGATGAGTTACTCAAGTGGTGATCCTTAGCCATACATTCACATTAAAGGCCACAGTCCCAAACCTGTTGGAAGCTCAGTGGCCATGATTAACATTCATCTGTCAGTGCAAATGTGGAGCACATGAGCATGACTTGTCAAATGTGCTAAATTGTAAAATGTTTAAATCTACAGTAAACAAGGATTGGTGAAAGATATAAGGTTGATAGTTTGAAGTCTCTACCCTGGAATGTTATATTTCTTTAGAAATTCTCTGTGAACCTGCCAGAGGTAACAGAACTGAGTGAAAAGGCACCAAACAACTGGAAATTAGAATTCTGGAGGTAGGATAGGTAGAAATCCCTGAGGATTGTAACAATTGTGCATAGAATTTCATTTAGTAGCCCTGATTTCAGCTGTGTCTTCCTTTTCTCCTGCTTTCTGTAATACCATTGCAAATACTGTAGCATGTAGCACAGCTTGGAGAAGGGAGACAGACAAATAGCCAGAAAGGGCAGTTAAGGGTAGAGGCTAAAGGAACTGTTAGATTACTGGAACAATGTCCCATACTCCTCAGAATGCATGGGGCTGCAAGACCAGTGTAGTTTATTGACACTTAAGGTTTCCTAAAGATGAATCTTACTCTTAGGACTAACTCTAGCCAGCACACAGAGATAAAATGTTGTAAGCTGGATAAAAAGTACCAGGGAGCAGCCTCACATAGAGCTATATTGCTAAAATAAATCTTCCTGGTAGCTGGTCAGAAGCTCAATGTTTCTGTGTATTGAATTTTAGCCTATTTTTGTAGTCATGTGCCCCTGTAAAGATACTTATTACAGACTGCAAAGACCTGATTATGAAGCACAGCTACAGAAAATGAATTATGCAAAGTGAAGATCTTGCATGCTCAATAAATATACTAGTTAACAAACAGGTAGCAGAGAAACAATGGACTAATGAACATCCACTACCTCCAAAATAAGTGTTTATTTTGAGCAATAATTTCCTAGTTACTTTTCTCATTGCTGAGACAAAGTACCCAACACCCAAAGTTATTTGGCTTGCAGTTTGTAGAGGTTTCAGTCTATAATTCGCTGGTTCCAAGGCAGGGTGCATGGCAGACAGGTCTGTCAGAGAAAAAACATTCCCAGTGGGCAGAAGGTAGCAAAGCAAGGAAAGAGAGCCTTAGTAGTTTCTTTCTGCCTCCATTATACTCTATCTAGACTACCTGGATTGGGTAGTGCCAAACCAGTCAATAGACTGACTTAGTAAACACACACCCTTAATCCCAGCGTCACATACTCTAGATCCAGTCACCTCTAAAAAAGCACCACCTATGACCGTATAAGGCTTTGGGGAGACATCTCAACACAAACCATTACAAATAATAAGAGTATTATTTATAAATGACCTGCACCATTTGGTAAACTTAGGTAAATGACACTTAGCAACTTTAAGTAGATGAAGACAGTTCAGGTTATGAAGAATTTACCTTGTTCTACCACTGGGAGAAAATAAAAAGAAATCTTTCTGCTCTCTTTCTGGGTTCTGGGCTCAAGTTGTATTCAAGTCTGGATTAAGCAGACTTATTTCTACCGTTTGCTTTGGTTTCACTGGTACCTTGCTGAAAGAAATACAGAGAAACATCTATAGAACAAGTTCAAAGATGGGTTGGGCATGATCTGGAAGATTTTGAATCCCTATTAGCAGTCACTTCCAGCTTCAGGATAGTGATCGGTCTCTGTGGATAAGTGGAACACTGCTTCACTGAACTTCACTGCTGTTATTCTGGATTCTAAAGAGAAACAGCACCAACATGTACACACATATGCATATAGGCACATATGGACATACACATACATACACGTGCACACACACACACCAAAAGACTTATTATGAAAATTGTTTCACACAATTATAGCGGTCAAGTGTCCTGAAAGATCCCACCTGCAAGGTGGAGAAAATATCTGGTGATATAAATTCCATCAGAGTCTGGGGGTGATGTTTGCCTAGTTCAAACAGACAGAGCAAATTCACCTTTGTCTTGCCTTTTTACTCTGTCCCTTTCAGGTCCTTACAGACGGGATGACAAACCACTCACATTGGGAAAGGTGATCTTCTTTGCTTAGTCTACTGATGGAATGCTAATCTCTTCTGGAAACACCCTCATAGACATACCCTGAAATGATATTTTACCAACCATCTGGGGATAGTCAAGTCAAATAGATACATAAAACTGACCACCATGACTCTTTATATAGGAGTTTTGTTATGTATGACCCCAGGGAGAGAGACTTAGTATAGATTGCATAGACACCCTACTGCAATTCAAATATTTATTTGATATAATGCCACATATGTACCCATGCATATATCTGTCCTTATCTAACCTTGCCTTTATTAAGGTTACCATATCAATTTAAATGATTCCATGAAACACTCTCTCAGCTCCAACGCTCTAAGTAGGTACCCCTTCTGTATACAGACATGGTACCCTATACTTGTTCTATTTTAGCACTCTTTGTGATTTCCTGTTTATACATCTCACTTCTAGAATTTAATTATGAAGGCACAATTGAATGTCATCCACAATTCTATACCCTGCTCACTGCCTAGCATAGTGCTGATTACATAGCAGACATTCAGTAGTTACTGCATGGAGGGGCTTATGATGCCTTTAATTACTGCTTGCTTCATTTATTTTCTCATTCTAGTTTAAACAGTCTAGTGATAAATATGGAGGTGAAAGGAGAGAGCAAGCATGGACAAGTGTCAATATATCAAAAGAAATGGACTCATCATATACTTAAACCTGTTTTTGGAACTCAAATATTGAAAACCAAAACTCTGCTATTTAAGTTTTGAAAGGACTGTAAATTGATACAACCATGAGTCCATAGTTAACACTAAGTTAACATACCTTACAAACCAGCAATTCCACTTCTATACTTTTGAGAAATTCTTGTCTACATGTACAAGAAACACATGAGACCGTTTATTACAGCTTTGTCCACATCACTCAAGAAATAGGAAGATGTAAGTGCCAATTGACAAGAGAATACCAAAATAATGGAACAGCGAATGAGCCATAATGAACTAAAGTTACGCATAACACATACAGTAGATTTTAAACCAGGCATGGTGGGGCATGCCTATATTCCCAGCACTCAAGAGGTTGAGGCAGGAGAATCACCATGAGTTTAAGGCCAGCTGGGGCTACATAGTGAGTTCAGTGCTAGCATGAACTACAAAGTGAGACCCTGTCTCAAACAAAAAAAAAAAAAAAAAAAAAAAACAGATTTTAATTAAACCAGATTAACATTCTCCCTACAATGTGAATGGGCATTAGCTAATCAGCTGAAAGCCTTCAGAGCAAAGACTCAGGTATTTTCAAGGAAGAAGGAATTCTGCTTAAAGTTTGTAACACAGAAATTCTGCCTGAATAGGACTCAAAAAGCACAAACAATAAAAGCAAAAATAGACAGATGGAGTTGCATAAAACTAAAAAGCTTCTACACAACAAAGGAAACAATCAACAAAGTGAAGATGTAATTTACAGACGGGGAGAAATATTTGCACACCTTAGTAGTTGTCAATATCCAAAATGCACATGGAACTCAAATTAGTCAAAGCATAAAAACAAATAATCCAATTTAAAGTGGGCAAAAGATCTGACTAGATAAATTGCAAAAGAGGATATGCAAATGCCTAACAGGTATACTTAAAAATGTTCACTATCTCTATCATCAAGAAAATGCAAATGAAATCCAGAAGGAGATAGCAGCTCATGCCTGTTGGAATGGTTATTGGCCAAGAGATGAAATATAACAAGTGTCGATGAAAATGTGGAGAAAAGGAAGTACCTATACACTGTTGGTGGGAATGTAAATTAGTACAGCCATTATGGAAAACAAGAGGTTCTTCAAAAAATCATAAACACAGCTACCATGTCATCCGGGAGTCCCATTACTGGTTGCATCTCCAAAAGGAAATGAAATCAGTATGATGAAGAGACTCCTGTACTCTCAGGTTCACTGTAAGATTAGTTACAGTAGCAAAGATATGGAACCAACCCAAATAGCCTTTTATGAACAAATATTTTACGATTAAAACTTTTAATAATAACAGATCTTATAGGCAACTATAAAAGAACATTGTGTTGAGCTCCTTTTGGTGGCTTAGTGACTGTTTTTAACATAAAGTACTTCTTCCTGGAAGCCTCTCTCAGTGCCCTTTCCTTCAGTAACACTCTTGGCCTCTTTTATCCCTATCCGCCTTGTGCTTTTCACAGCTGCTAATCCATTAACCACTCTGTTATACGGATTTAAATGCCCTTCCTATTACACTCTGTTGGATCCAAGTTCTCCAGGTCGGATTTTCCCATCTCTATCTCATAATCGGTAGCTTTCTGATAACCTTCATTTTCAGCCCTCTCGTCTGGTTGCTCAACTTTCCCCATCACTCTCGCCTTGCCCAGACTGGACTATGAATGTCCCAGAAGAGAGCTACACGCCTGGTGCCTCCTTGGGCTTTGATTACTTCTCCTCTTCACCCTGTTCTTCTGGTTAAATAATGATTCTTGGCCCAAAGTTCACACCTCTACCCCTAAATGTCTTTCCTTCTAGTCTGTTTTTGACCTTTTCTAATCTGGCTTTTACCCACTTCATTCGAGGGAAACACAATGCTACCAATTACCTCCTCCTGAGGGCCATGCCTCCTGGCCTCTGTGCCAGCCTTATCCTGTGACTTTACAGCCACCTTTGATCTTGTGAAACACTCTGCCCAAGCCCATGCTGGCTCCTTCAAGGGCCAGCAGGAACGCACTGCTTGCCTACAACATTAAGGAGTGGTGTACAACTGGCAGCCCTGAGTACTTTGCATGCAGCAAAGTAGCTCCCAGCTGAATGAGAGGAGACGAGATGAGAATCAGTTTTTCATTTGAAAGCTGAATAAAAGGATTGACTGAGCAATCCTGAAGTACCTTGAGGAAAGAAAGAACTGCCAATGATTAGAAAATGCAGGCCTTTTTCAAATGATTTTGCAGTAATTCAACAAATAGTGGTTTAAAATAGAAATTTTGAAGGTGTTTGAACTGGGTTCAAAGTTCACTGTCATGACTTGCTCCCCAACACTCACAGCCTTTTTTTTTAATAGCATATTTGAGTTTTAGTTTTATAATTAAATATATGAGCAACATATTTAAATTTTCTATTTGGGTTTTTTTTAGATTTAGAAACAGCTGGAAATAATCTTTTCTAAACTCATGCTTTAAAATATTTTCCCTGATGGCCCTTATTGTATTTTATCACATATTCAGAGTGGACACATTATTTACGATATAGTTTGAACTTATATTTATTGTTGGTTTTCTGCACTTGGACATTCAAGAGAACCCCTCACAATGTTGCCCAAATTATTATCATTGATTTACCTCCACAGCTTCGTGTACTTCAGCTACACAGAACTCCATTCTCTTTATGCCTGTGTTCCCTCCTTAGTATTTTTGCTCCTGTCGGTTTGTTTGGTGTTTGTTTGTTTGTTTGTTTGTTTGATCTTTTCTTTCTTTTTTCTTCTGACTGATAGATTTCCTGCCCTCTCATTTCCTCTCAGGATTTGACTAGCAGTAGTACTCAGTTCATGCCCTCTCTGACATTATTCTGCTTTGTTTTACATACTTGTTATTTTTTCCATTAACTTTTTATTTTGAAATAATTTCAACTACAGAAAAGTTACAAATACTAATAAAGAGCATAATACCCTTTTCACAGGGATGCAGATGTTTACATTTACAATATTTGTTGTATCTTTTGTGTGTGTGTGTGTGTGTGTGTGTGTGACTATTCATATTTCTCTGCTGGATTTTTTTGGACTATATGTCACTCTCTTATCCTCTAACATTTCAGTGTGTGTTGCCTAAGAACAAGGCTATTCTTTTACATAACTGCAGTGGGATTATCAAGTCCAGGAGATGTAACATTGATTTGAAACATTTTATCAAAGAAGTCCATATTACTATTAATTGTTCAAAGTCCCTCAAAATACTTTGTTTTTTTTTTCCAGGTGCAAAATTCAGTCTAAAATCATATATTCCATTTATATTGCACTTATTCTAAGTTATGTTATTAGATAGCATTTATTATTGCAGCTAATAAGCAATCTAAGGGTAGTCATATTGAGAGCATATGAACATCTTGTTCCTCATCACTTTCTTCCCCCTATATTTAGTATCCACTGATGATCTTTGCCAGAATCACTCTTCACTTTGATACTTGAAAAATGGAATATGAAAAATGGAAGTGAATTTCCAGCTCCACTATTTCATATACATTTATCTATCTGAATTATCTTGTAAAAGCTCTCCTGTAACCCATTTTTATTTACTAATTATTATCCATACAGAGTCATAGATTCTTATTTGTTCCAATGGGTTATGTCTTTATTTTGATTCTTAAAATTATTCAATATCTGGCCACTAAAAGCCTCTTGGAGCTAGATCTTTTACCCTCTAAATATTTCCATAGATTTCTTTTGATCATTACCTTACTTTCTAGTGGTCTAGACTCACTCATCTTTTACTTCTTCCCTCAGCCCTGATATCAGTCATGTATTCATTCTTACCACACACACGATTTTAGTACCTGGCATGCACCAAGCACCCTACTAGATTCCAAAGATACGATGATGAATGAAACTAGACATTGCACTTTTCCTAATGGAACTCAAATAGGTGAGACAGACATGAAAGATTTCTTTCCCCATTCCTCACACTCTCTCATCCCCTGTGTGATGAAATATGTGAATTTCTCACATATTGGTTTAAGTGGATACTGAATGAGTCTTAAGTTACCTTCTGATAATCCCCAAACCTCACCTTTGTCTAAATGTAAAGTAGGGTGATCCTGCAGTTAGGTTTCGGCTAAGGCTGTCTTTAACTGTCTAAGGAGAAGGTTGCTGTGGGTAGCTTCCATCCTAGAATCTGAGCACACCTCATTCCTTCCCTCACATCTGCTTTTGAGTACACTTGATGAGCCCAGTGATGCACAGAGAGGTATCATGTTTGCTGTTAGGAACATAAGACTTTGGATCAAATTTGTTTGTTGTTGTTTATTTTATTAGACTTAAATTTTATGGAACAGTTTTAGATTTACAGAAAATTGACTATATAACAGAGTTCCCATATGCCTACCCCACTGTCCCATACACTGTTTCCCCTATTATTTATATGTTGCATTAGTGTGGTAAATTTGTTGCAATTACTGAGCCAATATAATGCTACCAATATTGATAGATCTTTATTAACTAAACTTCATACATTATATTAATGGTCATTCTCTGTTTTGTATAGTTCTATAAGTATTGATAAAAGCATAATATTGAGTATACACTATAAGAGCGTCATACAAAAATAGTTCACTTCCCTTAAAGTCTCCCGTTCATCACCTTCTCAACCTCTCTTAGTCCCCCTGAATTTCTGCCACTGTGGATTAAAACTTTAAAGAGGAGTGAGATTGGCCAAGTCAGAGATTCAGAGTATTTTTAAAAATGTAGTAGGAAGCTGCAACTTTTTTAGTGTGCGTTCTATGATTCTGTCTTACTCCATGTGTTTTAGTCACTGTGGCTTTCCTTCCTCTCCTGGAAAATGCCAATCTCTGTCCCACTGAAGTTCTCTGTGTTCTTTTCTATACCCTTCTCTTCCTTCAGATGAAGGGGACTATCTCTGACCATCCCCTCGAGACCATTGTTCCTTTAACATTACCTTTACAGTCTGCAATACAGAACCTTGAAGAACAGGACAGGAGGCTTGGGGTTATGTTCAAAGGCAATAGACTCTGAAAAAAAAAAAAAAAAAGCCAGAATCATCATGACATTTAAGGTAATTGACTATGGATGTACCCTCTCACTTGAGCTAAGAAACTTAACAACCTAGACAAAAATGTTAGTACTCTCACCTCTATAATTCAGAAGATTTGCTTATAGTCTGAAAACTAGAAATGAACAAGTCAATGCACACAGACTCAAAATGAATGAAATTTCCTATGGCGAGGCTTTAAGCAGAGCCTCCTGTCTTATTTAGGGATGTTACTTCCTGCCTTGGTCATGCTGTTTGAAAGTATTAGCGTAACAGTTAGGTACACCTCAGAGACTTCTGAGAACATAATTTATAACATTTAATATAGATGAAAAGTGAATGCTTTCCATACTCAGTTCCACAAAGCTGAATGCATAAAGAGGATGGCTGAAAAAATGTATTTGTGTTAATTCTGCTTAATTATGAAGACTTTTCCACAACCCCTCTACCCCCTCTTCCATATCAGGAAAATGGCAGGAGACAGCAAAAAGTCCCTGAAGAAATGATGTCTTGGTGACTGTTAGTAATCTAAATTTTGGGAAATTGGGGTCTTCGTAAAAATGTAATAATCAACCAATCTGGAAATTGAACAGTAAAATGATCAAATTATTAATCACTTTGTACACTCACAAACAAAGGTATCTATAGTTAAGATTTAAGGAATTTGCTGTGAGAAATTATACATGAGGAAGACTGGCATACAATTTTTATCTTTTTTCTGATTATAAAAGTAACACAAAAAAGCTGACATCTTGAATTGCAAAAAGAATGAAATAAAATAAACTTGCTAGAATCCCACCCACTGTCCAAATGTACTATTATCATTTTGATATATGAATGAGAATTGGGGTCAAAGTAAAAAATCTTCTATTATTCTGACTTTGCCATTAGTTTTTATTCTGAGCATCTTTCTTTATCATTAAGTAATCTTTAAAGCTATAATTTTTAGTGCCTACTTTTAATTTCAACATGTGCATATACCTGATTTATTTAATAATTTCCTTGTTTTTATAGATGTAGGTTGTTTCCAATTTTTAATTAAAATGTGCGTGTTTCAGAACTCCTGGTTTTAAAAATGGCGTAATGACCACAACACAACTTAACCTTCCACTTTCTCAAACTCTGCTAACCATATCAGAAGAAAAGGGTATTTAACCCTAAACATAAGTAGAGTGCTAGGGGAGATACCAGTAAAGTGGAATTTTAATACATTTTTTGGGTGATAGAAAAGAGGAAGGTGACTGTTTTATTAGGGGGAAGTTCCAATGAGAAGCTGAGAAAATATCTCAAATGAACACAGACAGGCTTTGGCCTTGGAAATATTTTGCTACTTCATCCCTATAAACAAATCTTGCATATCTCTCTTTGAAACACCTAGACAGGAGTGACCATCCATTTCTAACCTTGACCAATTTAAGAATCAACCAGCAAAGTCCTCCTGCAAAGAGGATTGGGTGAAGTAGAGCTATTAAAAGAAGACCAGTTGGTCACTGGTTACTTGAGGAAGACCTTTATCTTTAATGCAAATTAGAAAATGAAAAGTAGATGTGACCGGCGCAGAAAAAACACACGCAGACACGAGAGCTGTTCGTTGTCTTCTAGGAACTGCCTCTAACTGGTTTATTACCTACAGTTATATACAAAAATCAGAAGCCACACCTCATCGCAGGGGACCAATCAGGTATCACCTCTTTGTCCAAGCTCAGCCAATCAGGGACTGCCAAGACACCTAGCTTAACCGCCTTCCTCCTCATGCTCAGCCAATAAGGGGCTGTCAGGACTCCTAAATGACTCAGCACTGAAGGTAAGTAGTGCGCCTGCGCCCAACACAGTATGCCGCGCGCCTGCGCGCAACACCTATGTTGTGCGTCTGCGCCCAACATAGATGTATACTATATTATGAACTTATCCCTACCTTCATTTTCCACTGCATAGCTTTTCTAATTCTCATTTTTATTTATAAAGCCTCTTCAGAGTATTTAAACATATATCCTAGTCTACAACTGTCTGGAATTTCATTTATTAATCCCATTGCCCTTTTTTGGATGCAATGTAGATTCTATAGATCTCATTTTATTAAGTGTATACACTGAAAATTTTTGAGCACAGAATTTACTGAGTCATGGCAGGAACTACAAGTCTATTTTCGTGACTTTCAAAGTAGCCCAGCTTGTACCAGTGAGCTCACAGAGAAGCCTCTGATGGTCGCTTAAGTGTCCTTATTATGTTCAAACATGGGTACTTGTTTACACTTTTCCTTGGTGTAGATAACACCACATTTGAAGGCTTCCCACCTCCATCTATCATAGCTCTTCTATTGCTGCATTTATCACTTTATAATGTAACTATTTGTTCCCAGAACTGTCTCACACACTAGCCTCTGAGATTACTGGGGTCAGAAACCATATTTTCATTCCTTCAACACATATTTTTGAACACCTGCTACATATCACGCAGTGCAATAGAGACAGAAAATGCAATGATGAACAAGGTAAGTGTGGTTTATTTAGGCAAATAGTGTGGTCTGGACTCAGACAAGTGTATTAGTTAGCC
>RJWT010017661.1:0-19238 GCA_004365215.1 Cuniculus paca | reverse complement strand
CCTCTCCTTCCAGCAGCTCCCATGCCCCACCAAAGAGCCAGCGGTTCAAGACCCAGCCCTTTCCTCCCACTCTCCCAGGCCTGAAATACCCCAGTGCATTCTTCCCCCGAGGAGCTCCCAGCCCCCATCTCCAAAGACTCCTCCTCTGGGAAGCCTTCTAAGATTGCCCGCACCTCCACCGACTTCGGCAAGAGCCAGTCATCTTCCTCGTTCCCACAAATTTTTAGTTAGCCCCCTTTGCACGCAAGATTTCCAGTGGGGGCTGATCTCACCCAACCAGCTCAGTAAGACCCAATAAGATAAAGTAACATTACTTCAAAAAGAAACAAACCTACTTGCGAATGATGTGATTGTTCTATGTTGTTCTATATCGTGCCTGAAGCTATGTCCAGAGAGGGGGTTGTGTCTTTTCTCTCTGAGCTCCTCAAGTGGGATGAGGGCTGCTATCTGAGTCACCTTGGTCCCCCCATGTCACACAGGCAGCCTAACGCCAGCTCAGGCCCCACAAGCATGCAGTAAATGCAGCAGAGCCTGATTTACAGCCAGGAGTGATGGGAAAAATATGCACGCACCGCGAGCAGCTGCCGGGAAAAGGGCAAACCCCCAGGGCTCCATCCCTGCCTGTGTCCAGGAGAGCTGCAGGCTCTGGTCAGCCCCTCCTGAGCCGACCTCTGCCTCGTCATGAGGAAGAGGCTGCAGGGTGTTCAGGTCTCCCAGGTCAGGGGCAGGGGGTGGCCTTGGCTGTGAACTTGGTCCAATCCCCACCCTGGACCCGCCCTGCCCAGGAATCTGGGAAAGGAAAATCTAGGAACCAAACAGCAGAATCAACATCTAACTGGGGCCAGGACCTCACAGGCACCATCCCAGGGCATCAAGACCACCCTCTGAAATGGGGACCATTATCGCCACCCGCCCCCTTTTGGTACTGGGGAATGAGTCCAGGGTCTTTGCACTGAGCTCCATCCCCACCCCTTTTTATTTTTTGAGTCTGGGTCTCACTAAGTGACCAAGTTGCTCAGGTCGAGATTGAACATGTGACCCTCCTGCCTCAGCCTCCCTGAGTGCTGGGATTACAGGTATATGCCATGGCATCTGGCTTATTATCCCCATTTCACAGTTAGAAAAAGTAAGATTTGGCAAGATTGGACAGTTTCGCAAAGCACCAGGCCAGGGTGGGGAATGCACCTCTCACCTGACTGTAGAGTGGACAAGAGAGAGAAGCAGGACAGAGGAACTGAGTGACGAACTCTGAGGACAGAGGAAAGATCAGGTGGGTGACAGGTGCGTGCTAGTCACTCCCGCTGTGTCACTTGTGGGGGCCAAGCCCCTGAGAACTATTTGGTAAACAAGCCAGCAGAGCACCTGTGCTCGGAGCCTAGCTTTGCCACCAATGTGGAGACTCCCCGGAGTGTCCCCACTCACGCCGTGAGTGTCCTCTCCCACAGTGACACTGGTCCCCTCGGGGATTCCTCGGGTGTGGCTTTGTGTGGACATCAAGGCAGCCTCAACAGAATGCACAAAGTCAGCCCCCACTCCAGGCCTTGGAATATGGGGCTCAACTCAAGGCCATGGTCACCAGCTGGAGGCTACAGAATGAACAGCCAGGGGGACGCCTGGTCCTTGTCACCAGCTTGTGATAGAGGAGCAAGAAGACTCTGGCGCTGGTTCAGGAGCTGCAGTGGGTACGAGGTGGCTCTGCGGTTGGGTCCTCGGTGGGATGGCCTCACCCAGGCCCCCTCCCCGCCCTGCTGGGTCTGTCTCCACGAGGCACTGGGAAGATGGTGGGCTGGGACCCCAAACGTCCCGCAGACCGCAGCTCCCATCTCCCTTGCTGGTCGGTGCCTCCCCATCAGCGCAGCTTCTGACAGATTCACGCCCCTCAGCTTTGCTCTGGACTGGGTCTCCACGCGCACGCTCTGAGCTCCACCCCTGAGCCTGCAAACCCACGCAGAAGAAAACACCGCACTTCCCTTCTGTGATCCACAGGGTGGAAAACGCCCCCAGCCCCAGGGCCTTATCAGCAGACCCCTCCCCAGCCAGAACCCACGCAGGACAGGGCACCAGAGTCCGGAAGGAGGGGGGGAGGGGGGACAGGGGTGGCTGCCCCTGACCCACCCAGCTGTTCAAACACCCACTCCCCTCCCTCTTCCTTCCCAAAGCCCCAGTCAGCACTCAGGCCTGGCTGGCGGCCGCCCCAGCTCCCCAGTCCCTGCAGTAGACACCTTGCTGAGATTTCCTCCTGCTGACGGGGCTTCTCTCCAAACAGCCCAGGCCGGAAGCCCCCACCCCTGGGGGAGGCGGGGGGACAGGAATGGAGTGGACGCGCCTGCTGAGCTCAGCTCAGAGGTGAGAGCAGGAAGGGGCCTGGGGTCACGGGACAGAGTCTCGTGCTGTGCGCCCAAGTCACCCGCCTCTGTCCCCTTGCTGGTAACTGTGCTCCTGCTAGGTCCTTATTTCCTTGTGCTACTTAATCCTCCAATGAGCATGGTACAGTGGGCGCTGTGGCTCACACCTGCAGAGGAGGCGACCGGCAAACACCGTCGCTTTCATTTGCATTTTCTGATTCTTTGTGTTGGGACAAAGAAATAGGGATTTTTCTCTGTTGGTTTTGTGCTCATCAATTCTGCTAAATTCGCTTCTTAATTGTAAGAGTACATCTTGGAATTCTCTGGGGTTGCCTATGTAAACAGTCACATCATTTGCAAGTAGGATTTTTTTTTTTTTTTTAAATAATGTGACTTTATCTTACTGGGTCTTACTGAGCTGGGTGGGTGAGACCAGCACCCACTGGAAATCGCATTAGCCAGGCTCTCTGCCTGCGCCCGTTCCTACAGGACCCGTTTCAGTCCTTCCCTCCAGATGACGATGTACACATCGCTTATGAGATATAGTTTTTGCTGTGAGTGGCTGCTAAGATCCGTTGAGTCTTTCTCTATACCTGTTGGGATTGTTACAGGTAACTGAGTTAGAAAGAAATATTACAGGCAGTCAGGGCTGGGTCCTCGAAGGAGCCAGTGCCAAAGAGCAGATACCTTGCAACTGTGGGCGAGACAGACACCTCCACTGTGGGCCAGACCTCAAGACAAAAGATAAATCAAATGCACCCACATACTTCCTAAGGATAAGCATCAGGAATTGATATTCTAAATAGGTCTCTTTCACCCTGAGGAAGCTAGGAGTCACCATCCCAACCCTCTACAGGAAGTCACTGCTCTTTAAGCATGCCCACTTGCTACGTGACTTGCTTCCCCATTTGTCCTCGATTTAACCAATTTTACCTGAGCAATGAATCTTATTGGGTGACCATACATAGTTCTGTCCCACCTCATGCCCACCTTGCAAGTTTCCATGCTTCCCCCACCTTAGAGCTGCCTCACTCTGTAGTTTTACTCTACAAAAGTCCCTAGAAAAGACAGAGTCCTAGCTGGACATGGTGGCACATGCCTGTTATCCCAGCACTCGGGAGGTTGAGGCAGGAGGATCATAGCAAGTTGCAGACCAGCCTGGGCTACAAAGTGAGCTCAAGGCCAGCCTGAACTGCATAGTAAGGCCCTGTCTCAAAAAAAAAAAAAAAAAGACAAAGTCTTTGGCAATCCACTCAGGATCCCTTCTGTCTCTTTCTCAGACAGAAGCTTTTTTTCTCTCAATAAATATATTCTGCTCTTAACCGCCATTGTTCCTAAAACTCATTCGTCGATTTTAGAGGACACTAACGGGTACCAGACATTTAGCAGGTTGGGAGTTCCGTTCCCCTCTATCAGGATCATTACACAGTCTCTGACCTTTGGCTTTCTAGTGGGGTTCGGTTCACTGTGTCCTTCAGCCAAACCCACTTCACATTCCAGGGATGTACTACGTTGGCCATGAGGGGCGGTGGCTGTCGCTCATTATAGCACTCGCCCTGCTGGTGCTTCGCGCTGTCCCAACCTGGCGTCTTCACCGTGGAAACCCTGACCCCGCCCTCCAATTCAGTGATCTGGTTCTAGAAAGATTTGGATCAGAGGTTCCCGGCTGTATCTCTTTAGAGAACACCTTTCTCTATTTCTTTTGGTGCTGATTTAAGTTTTATGTGCCTAAGAACTCACGCTGTCACGTCCTTTCAAAGATGCATTTGGATAAAGTCCATAATATCCTGACATTTGCACAGTTTCGGTGGAGTGTAATGGACATACATTAACCCTACATGTGCAAAGCATGCAGTTAGATGAGGTTTTGTGGGGGGTGCTTGGGACTGAACCCACAGCCTCGCGCACGCTAGGCCAGCCCTGGACTGCTGAGGTCAGGTCAGCATGAGCTGAGTCTTGAGGCATTGCGTGATGGGGTTCAGGACAGCCTGCCCCCAAGCATGACCCCAAGGCACTTAAGGAAACAGCAGAAGCAGAAAGCACCCTGGGCCTTCTCCCGTGAAGCTGACCTGCGCGATCTCTCTGGGTACCCCTGGAGTCAGCAGGGCCCCACGCTGAGTCTGGAGGGAAGCGAGGTCCTTGTCCTCCTTATCAGAGAGGCCAAGACATTCACCAGGAGGTCAGACCCCTCCTCCGTCCAATCGTGCTTCTGCCTGACTGTCCAGAAAATTCCCCCCTTCCTTGAGATCTTCGTTTCTGAAGGCTTCTGTGTCTCCAAACCTTGTGTGGAATGGGTCTGCATGCTTTTCTCTAGTTGATCTGCCTTTTGTTACATCTGCCCTGGCCACATACTTTGCAATGGGGGAGAAATGCTCTCTCACTACCTGCAGTTTGAGGAAGCGTCCCTGGCTGCCAGGGCGGGAACGTGTCTGTCACCTCCCGGAGCTTCCCCTTGGCCTTGGTGCTTCCTTCCTGCCCCCTACACTTCTACTCACCCATCTTTATATCCTTATACATTTGGTTTCCAGGCTCATAAGGGATATTCGTCTATATCAAAACTATAATCTGGGTTTTTTTGTTTGTTTGTTTGTTTTTGAGACAAGGTCTCGCTATGTAGTCCAGGCTGAACTTAACTCAATTTGTAGCCCAGGCTGCCCTGGAACTCTAGCGATCCTTCTGCCTCAGCCTCTCTAGTGCTGGGATTACAGGTGTGTGCCACCACACTCAGTCAATGGCGTTGTTGTTGTTGTTGTTGTTGTTGTTTCTTTTTATTTATTTATTTTTTGGTACCAGGAACGGAAATCACAACCTCGCGTTTGCCAGGCAGGCGCTGTGCCACTGAGCTACATCCCCAGCCCTTACTTCTAGTTTCTTAGGGTGAAAGCTGAGATTATTGATTTCAGAAGCTTAGCTTATATGTGTACTTAATGATATAAACATCCCTCTAAATACCACTTTAGTAGGCTAATTGTGTCCTAGTCACTTTCCTGTCGCCGGGACAAAATAGCCAACACTGGAAACGTAAAGGAGAGATTTATTTTGGTTCAGGATTTCAGTTCATGGGCAGCTGGCTCTGAGGCAGAAATGGGATGGAAGAGGAGTATTGAAAAGAAAAAACGTTTCTCACCCCAAGGCAGCCAGGAACCCAGGTAGGGGTGGGGGTGGGGTGGAGGTGGAGGGAAGGGCAGAGTTGCCGACAAGAAAACCTTCCAGGCCACGCCCCCAGTGACTCGCCTCAACCAGACCCCGCCCCCTAGCTGTTAGTGGGCTACAGTACCCAAGATTCAGTCATTCTCCGAAAGCTCCACCTCTGAACACCTGAGCTTTCTGGCAGACATTTGTTTCTGAATTTCTTCTTTTTCAAATCCATTTTATTTCAGAGAGAAAAAGAAAAATTTCAAAACAGGTCAATCCGGGGCAACAATGGTACACACATTGCGCATTGTCATCCCCGAATCATTCACCCAGAGCACAAGACATCTGCATTCAACTGTCCGAACAATACCAGCACAAATCTTTCTCTTCGGTGAACCCAGAGAAATCAATAATATAACTATCTTAACTATTTTTATATACATGTATATGCATATATACATATGTTGTTTCTTTTACCTCAGACTAGTGAGACAATATGATGTTTACACATCCGTGTCTGATTTATTTCACTTATGAGTATGGTCTCAAGTTGCATCCATTTACCTATAAAAGTCTCCAGTTTATCCTTTATGGCTGAGTAGTGCTCCATTGTATAAAAATACCACATCTTTTTTATCCATTCCTCAGTGGATGGGCATTTAGGTTGTTTCCAAGATTTAGCTATTACGTATGGTGCTGTTACAAACATGGGTGCACATGTATCTCTGTGGTCTGATGTTTTTTAGTTCTTTTGGGAAGATACCCAGAAGGGGGATAGCTGTGTTGAATGGGACCTCTAGTCCTTGTTTTTTGAGGAGTCTCCACGCTGATTTCCATAGTGGTTGCACCAGTCTACACCTCTGCCAACGGTGAACAAGGGTTTCTTTCTCCCCACAGTCCCTCCAGCAATTGTTATTGGTTGATTTCTTGATGATAGTCATTCTTTCTGGGATGAGATGGAAGCTCAGAGTTGCTTTAATTTGCATCTCTTGAATGACCAATGATGTTGAACATTTTTTCACATTTTTATTTGCTGTTCATATTTTTTCACCTGAGAAGTGTGTAATCATCTGAGATACCCATTTCTGGATTGGGTCTTTAAATCTGGGAGGACTGATTTTTTTTTTAGTTCTTTATATGTTCTCAATAGTAATCCTTTGTCTGAGGTACAGCTGGCAAACACTTTCTCCCACATTGTGGGTTGTCTCTTCACTCTGTTGGGGGTTTCTCTTGCTGTGAAAAAACTTTTTAATAGGATGAGATCAACTGTTGATTCTTCATGATAGTTCCTGTGCAATCGGGGTTTTGTTCATAAAGTCTTTGCTTACACCAATGTCTTCAAGAGTTTTAGGTACTCTATCTTCCAGCAGATTTAATGTTTCTGTTTTAATATTAAGATCTTTGATCCATTCTGATTTTAGCTTAGTGCATGGTGAAAGATTTGGGTCCAGTTTTAGTCTTAGGCTTGTGGTGCGCCAGTTTTTCCAGCACCATTTATTGAAGAGGCTGTCTTTCTTCCAGTAAATGTGTTTGACACCTTTGTCAAAGATAAGGTGACTTAGTGTGTCTGAAGTTGCTTCTGCATCTTCCAATCTGTTCCATTGATCTTTGAGTCTGTTTTTCTGCCAGCACTATGCTGTTTTTATCACAGTAGCTTTATAGTATAATTTCAAGTCAGGGATTGTGATGCTCCCTGTTTTGTCTTTGTTACCCAGGATTGCCTTTGCTATTTTAGGTCTCTTCAGGGTCCAGATGAATTTTAGGATTATTTTCTCTAATTCTGTGAGATATGCTATTGGAATTTTGAATGGGATTGCTTTGAATTTGTATAACAGTTTTAGAATTAATGCCATTTTCACTATATTGATTCTTCCTACCCATGAGCACAGGATATCTCTCCACTTTCTAATATCCTTTTCAATGTCCTTTTTCAGAGTACTGTAGTTTTCAATGTAGAGGTCTTTTACATCCTTTGTTAGATTGATTCCTAGATATTTCATTTTTTTTTTTTGGATGCTATTGCGAAAGGTGTTATTTCCTTAATTTCTATCTCAATGAGTTTGCTATTCATGTACAGGAAGATTATTGATTTTTGAGTGTTAACTTTGTATCCAGCTATGTTACTGAATTTGCTTCTTAAATCTAGTAGTCTTTTGGTGGAGTTTTTGGTGTCTTCTATGTAAAGAATCATATCATCTGCAAATAACGATAGTTTTAACTTCTTTCTTTCCTATCTTTATTCCTTTTATTTCTTTCTCTTGTCTAATTGCTCTAGCTAAAGTTTCCAGGACTATGTTGAATAAGAGTGGAGACAGAGGACATCTTTGTCTTGTTCCTGATTTTAGAGAGAGAGTTTTCAGCTTTTTTCCCTTTAGGATGATGTTGGCTGTTGGTTTGTCTTAGATGGCTTTTATCAGATTGAAATAAAGACCATCTATTCCAATTTTCTGAAGTGTTTTAATCATGAATGGGTGTTGGACTTTGTCAAAGCTTTTTATGAATCTATTGAGATGATCATATGACTTTTGTCCTTGACTCTGTAAATATAGTGTATTATTAGATTTATGGATTTATGTATGTTGAACCATCCCTGTACCCCTGGAATGAATTCCACTTGATCATGGTGTATAATCTTTTTGTTTTGCTACATTCTGTTTGTCTGGCAGACATTTGACACCTAAACTGTAACCAATAGCCTCAAGTATTTAATATCTGATTCCCATTTGCATTCAATCTAAAATAATTTCTAATTTCCTTTTGATTTTTTCTTTCACCCATAGATTAGCTAAAACTTTTAACATATTTGTTTCCAGATGCTTAAAGACTTTCCAGGTGGCTTTCTGTTAATGATTAATAGTTTAATTTCACTGTGGTCAGTGAGTACATTTTGCATGAATTAAATGTTTCAAAGTACTTTAGGACTTGTTTATGGTCCAGAATATAGTCAATCTGTGTAAGTAATCTATATACAGTTAAAAATGTGTTTTCTGATATTGTTGGGCAGAGTGTTTTAAAAGTATCAGTTAGATCAAGCAAGTCACTCTTAATTTGGTCATCTGGCCACTTCCTGATTTTCTGTCTGCTTGTTTTATCAGTTCTTGGGAAAAGAGCAGTGTTATTATATGCATCAACATTTAGGGTTATGGTTTTTCTTGATGAGTTGACTCTTTCATAAGTACAAAATGATATTATGCTTGTGTAGAGTCTTGTCTCTGAAACCTACTCCAATATTGTTATGTTTTCTCTAACTTTCTTCTCTGTTAGATGATAAATCTTTTCCCACGATTTTAATCTATTTCTTTATATTTCCAGGCAGTTTATAAATGGGTCTTTCTCATTTATCCAATCTTACAATCACATTTCTGTTTCTAAATTAATATTTATTTATTTATTTTGAGACAGAGTTTTGCTACATAGTTCAGGCTGGCCTCAAACTCATAGCAATCCTTCTGCACCAGCCTCCCAAGTGCTGGGATTAGAGGGCTGACCACCATGCCCGGCTTTACATTTCCTTTTAATCAGGATATTTAGGCCATTTACATTTAACATGATTGCTAATATGTGAATGGGTCAGGACTCTCTAGAGAAATAGAGCCCATAGTAAATATATGCATATAAAAGGAATTTATTAGATTGGCTTACATTGGATGGGGTCCCCAACATTCAGGACTGCTCTCCCCCATTCAGTGCACTGACCCACTACAGTCTTCTCTACAAATACCTTCGCAGATACACCCAGAAGTACGTGTTACCAGTTTCTAGGCATCTGTCAATCCAGTTGAATCGACAGCCAAAATTAACCATCACAAGAAGATCGAGTTTAAATTTAGCACCTTGCTACTTATTTTTTGTGTATCTCATATATTCTTCATTCCCATTTTCTTCTTTTTTGTCTTTTTTGCATGAAATATTTTTAGTTCATTTATCTTATTAGCTACAATCCTCTGTTGTGTTATTTTAGTGTTTGCTTTTGGTATAGTTGTACTTCTAACTCCCCTATCTACCTGCAAGCTTCATAACACTACTTCCTGTGTTATAGGCATATACAGTGTGTACAGTAGGGTGCTTCCATTTCTCCACACTCTGTATGTTGTAGTCAGGATTTAGAAGGGAAAGGATTTAATATGGGACACATAATTTATAAGATTATTTTATAATATTCACCCAAAGAGTCAAATGCAAAAGAGTGTGGGAGATCTGTCCACACCCAAGAGACTCCAAGAATACAGCTGAGGGCTGGATCCCACAGCAATGTCCCCCAGTCCACCTGGAGGTCTAGAGCTCACAAGAGTGTCTCATGCAAGTCCATTTCAAGAATCTGTGCTGGGAAGGCCCAAAGATCAGTGGTGGAAGCTAGAAAATCAGCACCAGCGGGATGAAGGATCTGTGCCAGCAGCTGAGGGATCTGCACTGGAGACAGGGAGTGATGCTCCAGGTAAGGACCAGAGCTCCCCTGAAGAGAACCGCAGCCATCCTCGGCGACAACGAGGACTCAGGCTCCTCCGATGATAACAGCTGAGTTCATATCCGGAAAACCAGTGTGACAAGCTTCTCCAGGAGAATCAACAGTGCACCATCTTCCCCTCCAGTTCTCCTTTTCTGCTGTTGGCCACAGTCCTCAGGTGGGCCTTCCACACCCAGCACCACGCTGATTCAGTTCAGCTGGGTGTTACAAGGTGACTATTATTAGTTAACCTGCCACACTGTCTTCGTGAATTTGGTCAAATATCTTACTTCTCTATGCATTATGGATACAATAATATGCCGACATTATTTTTTGCTTTAACTATTTCGTCTCTTAAAGACATTTAAATAATAATTAAATTTTATATATTCCTATAGATAACATTTTATGCCTCATTGCTTTGTATACATTCAGATTTTCCTCTAGTGTCATTTTTCTTCTTTAAAAGGACATCATTTAACATTTCTTATAGTGCAGGCCTGATTGTTGTGAAACATGAGGGCTTCATTTCATTTTTGTTTTTGAAAGATATTTTTGCTGGATAAAGAATTCTAGGTTGACAGACTTTAAAGCTATTGCTCCTCTACCTTCTGGCTTGTAATATTTCCAATACAAAATTGGCTGTTGTATCTACATTCTGCTGTTCGTAATGTCTTTCTTTCTGGATGTTTTTTTGAAATGATTTTGTTTAACCTTTTTTTTAAACAATTTCATTGTTATTATTATGACTTCCTATCATTTTCCTCATATTTCCTGTGCATACTTATACTTTTCATCAAACTTGGAATAATTTGGGTCGTTATTTCTTTTTTTTTCTTTTGGCAGCACCAGGGATCAAACTCACAACCTTGCACTTGCCAGGCAGGCGCTTAGGCCACTGAGCTAAATCCCCAACCCTTGTCTTTTTCAGACAGGGTCTCACTATGCTGTTCAGACTGGCCTTGAGCTCACTTTGTAGCCCTGGCTGGTCTCAAAGTCACAGTGATCCTCCTGTCTCAGCCTTCCGAGTGCTAGGATTACAGGCGTGCGCCACCAGGCCCGGCTCTGGGTCATTATTTCTGCAAACAGTTTTCGCTTCTCCTTTTTCTTTAAGACTCCGATTGCACATCTATTAGGCTACCTGAAATTGCTCCATGTTACTGATGTTGTATTCATGGTTTTATAGTCTCTTTCCTCTCCATGTTTTGGAGAAATAATTTCTCTCCCAATGACTTCAGGTTCACTAATCTTTCTTCTGCAGGGTTTAATCTGCCATTAATCCTAGCATATTTTTCATCTCAGATGTGATAATCTACTTACCTGTTAATTTCTTTTGCTGTTGTTTATTTTTTTTTTTTTCCAGCACTGGGGATCAAACTCACGACCTTGAGCTTGCCAGTTAGGTACTTATGCCACTGAGCTAAATCCCCAGCCCTTACCTGTTAATTTTTAATTGAGTGCCAGCCATTATAAATTTCACCTGGTTGGCTGTAGAGTATTTATTCTTTTGGAGTGTTATTTTGGAATGCAGTTCAGATACTTGGAAACAAACTGAGCCCTTTGGGTTTAGCTTTTAAACTTTTTAGTAGGGACCAGAACAGCATTTATTTATTTATTTATTTAGTTATTTGGTTTTTTTGAGACAGGGTCTTACTTTGTAGCTTAAGTTGGACTTCAACTCATTGTGTAGCCCAGGCTGGCCTCAAACTCATGGTAATCCTCCTTCCTCAGCCTCTTGAGTGCTGGGATTACAGGTGTGTGCCACCATGCCGGGCTCAGGACAGCATTTAACCTAGGATAAATTTTCTCCAATGCTGAGACAAACCTTGTGAGGAGTCTATCTATGACCCACAAGTTACAACATGTTCCATGTCAGCTGGTGCTAACATGACCCATTCCCGAGCCTGTGTAAGCTCTAATCCTACCAAGTGGTTATTTCTCCAGGCTTGGGTATGGTCCTCATATGCATTTGAATACCCAGAAGAAATTTTCTATCTCCCAAATTCTCTCTTTGTACACTGTCTTCTCTCCAGGATCCTTTCCTGTCATATTAGTCAGGTTTCTGTTACTACAAAGTATCTGACATACCCAACTTAAAGGGGGAAGGTTTATTTTGGCTCACAGTTTCAGAGGGTCCATCCATGGTCAGCTGACTCCAAGGCAAAAATATCATGGTGGAACAGCTTGGTGGAGGAAAGCGGCTTACTTTGTGGCATCCAAGAAGCAGAGGACAGGAGCAGAGTCAGAGAGGAAGGAGTCTGGGACCAGACTGGTCCCTGTCCTGTTTCTGTCACCTCCCAATAAGCTGATTGATGAAGTTGAAGCCCATATGATACAGTTGCTTCCAGAAACACCCATAGACACACACAAAAGTACACTTTACAAATTTCCTGGGTGTTTCACAATTCAATCATGTTGTCCAGAATAGACTCAAACTTGCAATCCTCATGCCTCAGCCTCCCAGAGTGCTGGGATTACAGGCATGCATCACCATACCCAGCTTCATGTATACATTTTTTGTGGATGTGTGATTTCATGTGCTGAATGTATACCTAGCAGTGGAATTTCTGGGTCGTATAGTAACTCTGTGTTTAATATTCTGAGAAAGTGCCAAACTATTTTTTCAAAGTGATTTTGTCTTCTTACAGTCATTCCCACCAGCAATAAGTGAGGGTTTTCCTGTGTTTATTGGCCCTTTGTGTATCTTCCTTGAAGAAAAACCTAATCAAATCCTTCGCCTGCTTTGAAGTGGGCTATCTTATTTATACTGAGTTGTACCAATTTTTATAGTCTGGATAGTAGTGTTTTATTAGATGCATGATTTGCAAATATATTCCTCCACTCTAGAGTTGTTTTTTTCCACTCATCCCTTCATCCAAAATTCAAGCCCTACTCCTAGCGTAACTATATTTGTAGATGAGGCATTTGTTCCGTCTCTCTCTCTCCCTCTTTTGATAAGTATTTTTGGTTTTTAGGAAACTGTTTTTGGTTTCGGGATGCTTTTGAGAAGGCTCTTGCTCTGCGGTCCAGGTTGGCCTCCCGAGGACCCGGGATTACAGTGTGTGCACCACCACACCTGGCTTTCGTAGTCTTAATGGCATCTTTGGAAACACAGACATTTTAAACTTTTCTTTCCTTCGTTGCTTGGGCTTTGGCTGTTGTATCGAATCAGGAGTGTTTTGCCTAACCCAAGGTCCCTAAGATTCACACCTGTACTCCTGCATTGTCTTGAGAGAGCTTTATGACTTTTGCCTCTTTCATTTAGGTTTATACGCCATTGTAAGATAATTTTAGTGCAATAAGGAAAGAATCCAACTGCATTCTTCTGCCTGTTGATATTCAGTCGCTCTAGCACCATTTGTTGAAGAGCATATTCTTTCCCCATTGAATTGTCTTGGCCGCCTTTCCCATAACCGTACGGGTTTATTTCTGGATTCTCGATGCTGTTCCATTGATCTATATGTCTGTCTTTTTGCCAGAATCACATTGTCTTAATTACTTCAGTTTTGTAGTAGGCTTAAAATCAGGAAATGTGAGTCCTCCTACTTTGTCCTTTTTCAAGTTCGTTTTAGCTATTCTTGGTTCCTTAAATTTCCATGTGCATTTTAGGATTAGCTTGTAAGTTTCTGTAAAACAGCCTGCTGGGAATTGGATGGGAACGGCCCTGAATTTGTAAATCAACTAGGAGTGAACTGCCATCTTCACAATATTAACCTTCTCCACCAACAGGAGAAACTTTTTGCATTTAGTCGGGTCTTCCTTAGTATACTTCAACAATAATGAGCTGGGCGTGGTGGCTCACACCTGTAATCCCAGCACTCAGGAGGCTGAGACAGGAGGATCATTGCAAGTTCGAGACCAGCCTGGGTTACAAAGTGAGCTCAAGGCCAGCCTGAACAGCATAGTGAGACCCTGTCTCAAAAAGACAAGGGCTGAGGATTTAGCTTGGTGGCCTAAGTGCTTGCCTGGTAAGGGCAAGGTCATGAGTTCAATCCCCAGTGCTGCAAAACAAAAACAAATGAACAATATTTTATGGCTTTTAGCAGGCAGGTTTTGCCCTTTTGTGAAATGTGTTCCTACGTAGTTTATTCTTTTTGATGAATTGTAAATGCCTTTTGGGTCTTTGACATTGCTTCTGATGTCAAAAATAAGTTCTGACTCATTTAGGGAACTGGATACTTGGATCTCTGGAAGGGCTATAAAACTGCTTGTTCTTGTCGATCCTGGTGGTATGTTTGTAATTCCAGCTCTCAGGAGGCTGAGGCAGGAGGTTCACCATGAATTTGGGACCAGCCTGGGCTACATAGTGAGTTCAAGGCCACCCTGAACTACACAGCAAGACGCTGTCTAAAAAAACAAAAAACAAAAAACAACAACAAAAAAAACCGAAACGACAAACAAAAAGACCAAACCAAATCAAAACTGCTTGTTCTTATGGGTTATCCTGTTTCCTAGGAAAAAAAAGTCTTTGGTTATTGAGGACTAGTTCACAGAAATGTAGTTATTTTTGTACATCAATGTTGTATTCTACATCCTTACCAAACCCATTTATTGGGTCTAATAGTTGATTAGACTATTTTTTGGCTGATTCCTTAGGATTTTCTATACACAAGAGCATACCAACTAAAAATACAGTTTTATGCCCTCCTTTCCAATTTGCAGGCATTTTGATTTGTTTCTTACCTAATTGCCTTGGCTTGACCCTCCAGTACAATGTTAAGTGGCCTCCATGATGGCAGACATCCTGATCTTACTCTTGACCATGGGGAGAATAAAGTCATTCTCCAGAATGTCCTTTAGTGAGGTCCCAGTTTTGTTGTAGCTTTGTTCTTGAAATGTGGATTCCCTAGAGAATTCTAAGTTAGAACGTTGTTTTTTGACACATGGTCTCACTATGTAGTTTAGCCTGGCCTTGAACTCACTATGTAGCCTAGGCTGGCGTTGAACTCGTGGCAATCCTCCTGCTTCAGCCTCCCTACTGCTGGGATCACAGGCATGCACCACCATGCCTGGTGTATTCTTATTTTACCAATATAGATTTTGAATAAATTAAAAATACCCTTTGTTTTCTTCTGGTTTGAACTGTTGCTGTTGTGAAGTCTGCCACCTGCCTGAAGGCTATTTCTTTCTTTTCTTTTCTCTTTTTTTTTTTTCAAAACAGGATAACAAAAAAATTATTTATTTATTTATTTATTTAAATACAAAATTATAGAGGAGAGGCTTGGCTCTGGATATCCCAGTCCAATGGGGCCCTAGCATGGTGCTGTTTCTGTCAGGGTGGGTACTTTTCTCTCTCCCCACAGTCCACGCTGACACTGACTCCTCTTTTTTTTTTTTTATTAAATTTATTTGTACAGTTTAGAGATACATAATGATTACATTCATTATAGGGAATTTGTATTTGTACATGATAAATTCTGGTTCTTTTCTTCTTCTTCTTCTTTTTTTAACAAAGCTTTGTTTCCATTTTATTCTTTTTTTTTTTCTTTTCCCTTCCTTTCCCATTCATCCCTCCCTATTTCCTCCTTCTTTTGAATAATTTCTTCCTATTTCACAATACCTATTATACACTTTGGTCCTTATTTACCCTTTTGGTTTCTCACATCAAAGAAACAATGTGATATTTACACATGTGTGTCTGATTTATTTCACTTAAGAGTATGATCTTAAGGTGCATCCATTTACCTAGGAATGTCTCAAGTTCATCTTTCTTTATGCCTGAGTATAAAGAACCACTGTACAAAAGAAAAACCGCATCTTTTTTATTCATTCCTTGGCTGATGGGCATTTGGGTTGTTTCCAGATTTAGCTATTACAAACTGTGCTGCTATAAACATGAGTGCACATATATCATTGTGGTATGATGCTTTTAATTCTTTCAGGAAAAGAGGGAATAGCTGGGTCAAAGGGGACCTCTAGTTCTAGTTTTTTTTTTGAGGAACCTCCACACTGATTTCCACAGTGGTTGCACCAGTCTATACTCCCACCCACAGAGGAGAAGAGTTCCTTTTTCCCCACAGCCCCTCCAACATTTGTTGTTGGTTGATTTCTTGATAACAGCCATCGTCCTGGAGTGAGTTGGAATCTCAGCACTGATTTAATTTGCATCTCTCAAGTGACCAGGGATGTTGAACATTTTTTCATATATTTCAAGGCTATTTTTGTGAGTATTTTGTTTTGTTTTTGGCCTCTCTGGCTACTTTTATGATGTCGCTTAAAAGCCTGCTGTTTAATTTCAATGTGTATAAAAGTGCAGGGGTTTTTTTGGTGCTTAAGAAATATTGGGTTTTCTGAGTTGAAGTTTTGATTTCATTCACCAGTTCTTAAACTGGTTTAATAAAATATTGCCTCTTCCTTCTGTGTCCTCTCCTCTTTTTCTAGAATTTCAATTGTGTGTGTTAGCCCTTCCATTCCTTTTACTTCTCTTTATAGATTCCAACTTTCTCTCTTAACTGTTTTCAGAATCATCTCCACAGTTCTCCTTATATTTTATTAATCTGTCTTCAGCTTCACATAATCTCTTTTTTGACACGTACCTTGAATCCTGCAATTTCAAGGATTACATTTTTCATTTCTAGAAAGTTTATCGGATTAATTTCCAAATTTGTACAGCCTCCCATGACTTGCTCCTATTTTCCAGTATCTCCAATTTGTTTTTGAAACAGTCTATAGTTTGCACCTATTCCAATGTCACGTGTCACTCCAGGTCTGGATCTGGTGTCTGCTGTTTCTGCTGACTCTCATTCATAGGATTTTCTTTGTGTACTTTATCATTTTTTAAAAATCTGGAATGTTCTCTGTGAGCATCTTTAAAGCTACATTTGTCTGGCGGGAGTTTATGTCTGATCCTGTGAGTCACATTTGAACATCACCAACTTATTAAAACAAAACCTCTGCCTGCACAGACCCACACAGACAGGAGCAGACAGGGTGCAGACCACTTAGGGGCTGGCATAGGTTCACGCATGCTCCCTGGAGCTGCCTTTACCCTCCCATGATGCCATGCTTAGGACGGGCACATTCCTCGCTTCCTGACTCTGTGCAGTGGAGCTATTTATCTTGGGCCCTTACACTGAGGGTAGAGGTCTGTGAGACCCCAGCTTTGCAAAGGCATCTCCAAAGACCCTCCGGTTTAGGCTAGCACAGAATCCTTGCTATTGTTTTACCTTTGGCGCTGATGGTGTGGTAGCTGTGTATGTTGTGAAATACCTTGCAAGATCAGTGTTCTGGGGACTCACCTGAGAGGTGTCCAACCAATGGCACCTGCACGGACAGCCTGAAAGCTCACTGATCTTCCAATGGGGAGTGTGGGCTAAGTGACCTCATGGCTGTTCTGTCACCTTCAGAACAGCCATGGCTGTTCTGTCACCTTCTGTTCTCTTGCTGGAAGGATGCAGGCTTTCCCTCCCAAGGCCAGGGGTCTTAGTCACTTTCCTTGTAGCTGGGACACAATGTCTGACACATACAATTAAAGGAAAAAAGGCTTATTTTGGCGGTTTTAGTCCATAGTCAGCTGGTTTTCAGGCAGGGCGGCATGGGGCAGAAAGACCTGGAGGAGGAGAGCCACTAATGGCCTGATATCCAGGAAGAGATAAACCCTTCCAGGCCACGCCCACAAGTGCCCACCTTGTAGACCACACCCCTCCCTCCCAACAGCCACCAGCTCTACTGCCCCATAATCCAGTCACCTTCCAAGAGCCCCGCCTATGAGGCTCGTGGGGGACAGCTAGCTACATACCATCGCTCCAGGCCAGGTGGCCTTCTGCTCTCACAATCCTGGGCCTCCAGAGGCCAGGGGCCCGCAGATGGGGACCAGCAGCCTGATTGTATTTCAGGGTTGTTCCGGCATGAAAACCGCATCCTGGGACTGGTTGGGAGGCACCAACCCCTGCAGAGGAAAAGAGGAAGCCCCGTGCTTGCAGGAGCCCTGACCCCTGGCCATCCTGGAAGGCAAGTCTTGCCACGACCCAGGAGGGAGCTAGGAGGTCCCACGTGTGGCGGGCTGGGGCCCACTCTCACGCTGCCCCCGCACCCGGGGGTGCCACACAGGCTCCCAGAAGTGGGTGTTGAGCTTGCTCTTGAGAGCGTTGGTGACAAGTCCTACTCTTCAGCTGACCACGACAACAGAAGACTCACGGTCACCTTGGACATGGACCTTAAGGAACGCAGAGGGGACCCGACCTACAACAGCGGAGCCAGAGGGGACATCCACACTCCTCGCGGCCGCACCGGCCCTGCTGCAGGTCCTGGCCTCTTCCTTTCAGTGACAAGCGCGAGGCGGTGAGGCCCGCGTCCTGCCCAGCGCCACCTGCTGGTCAGTGGAGGAAGCCAGCGTGCGTGTGGACGGGTCCTACTCAGTCCCCAGGACCTGCGCGACTCAGCCAGGCAGCAGTAGCTGGAGCCGGGGGCAGGGAGTCCATGCGTGCACAGCCTGGGAGGGGGGCTTCCGAGTGTCCCGGAGTGGGCGCTCCTCCCCCCAGGATGTGTCATCCTCTCAGGGGCAGCCAAGGGTGAAGGGTAAGCGCCCCGGGGTGGGGGCCGGCGGGTGACGTCACCGCCACTCTTAGTAATGCTTTGGCAGGGCCTGGTGCTCCCACCTTGGGAACACAGCGAGGAGGAGGAGGAGGGGCAGCAGGACGGGAGCCGCAGCGAGGACCCTGCCAAGTCGGCGACGTGCTGGAGCTGGGCGCCCGGCCAGGAGCACCTCGGGCTGGGCCTGTTGGGCTGGGGCCTCCGGGAAGGAGAGACCCCTGGGAGCCCAGGCAGGGGGCTCTGGAAAGCGGTGTTCACGTCAGACCGCGTGCATGGAGCGACCCTCAGACGGTGTCTATCCGCCCGTCTGTCTGTCTGTCTGGCAAGCTGTCCCCGATCGATGCCCGGCTGTCTGGCTGTCTGACGGCTATTGCCATCACTTGCTGATGACTGTATGATCTACGGCAGTGACTCTCACAGGGGACAAATCCCTGTCCACGTTCCCGGGAGCCTGGGCTGCCCCCTGCCCCAGCCCGGTGTCACCTCCTCTGAACACCAGGTCATGAGTCTGGAAGGAAGGGGGGAAATCCGCATCTTCTAGGCCTGGTTCCTGGAGACACAGCCAAGTGACCAGACCCTGCTCTTGGGGAGCTCACCTTCCAGCGGGGACAGAGTTACTCCATCGCTAATGCCCATCTCAGAAAGCAGAGACCAGAGGAGATGGTCTATGGGTGCTCCGGGAAAGCCTCTTCACTGTTGTTCCCGGTGTCACCTTACCATTCATTCATAGGACCCCCCATTCCTGGATAAGAAGTTGTGCAGTCCCACGACACTCCTGAGCA